>CM039680.1:38786283-38958929 GCA_022537955.1 Schmidtea mediterranea | reverse complement strand
GAAGAAACTTCTGGAAGGCCTTCTACAACATCAGCCGCCAATCGGCAGAGTAGCACGGGCCACCGGAATACCTGGCCAACGTCCAGATGACCTGCGGCTGACGACTGGCTAGCAACTACCGCCTTCTCCAAGACCCAATCCGGAATCTCAAGCCGACCCGGTATTCCGTGATCCCGGGATTATTCTCTGCAAGAGAGGGGATCAAACGATTCGTCGCCAGAGAATTAGACCTCAATGACTTTGAACATATCGTGTTATAGATCATATGATAGATTCTAAAAAAATTTCTTCTTGTCCCTTCTTTTATCTGAGTTTTAGTTATTTCATGAATATGTTTAAGGCGATAATACCTATTTTTTTTATTATAATCTTCATCAACTAACCTCACTATTAAGATGATTCCCGTTATGAATTTACTCCAAAAGAGATTGACCCAAGCACGACGGGCAAATAAGATCTTCGATGACCAACTCGTACAGATGTCCGAAAACGCAACAAATTCAAGCGACGTGGATAGACCCCACGAGAGTCAAGCCATTATCAAAACTAGCTGCGCCCCAGAAGGGTGGCCAAGAAAAACATTTAGTTGCAAGCCTTAAAGACTCCAAATCAAGGCTAGAGGTTTTTAGCGTTGTCCGCCTGTCAAGGAGCAGCGAGTAACCTTACCCTCTAGTCTTTTTGCCCGCGGTTCAATGCCTTATGTGAAGCCAAATCCGATTCTCATCCACAACACCTCACTGTCGAAACCACTACGTCCAACGACTCCCTCACAACTAGTCGACGACCCTGACGGCAAGGAGCGGCTAACGCCGAGCCATCTCGATTCTACTAAGCAGGATTAATAAACAAATAACCATCATTAGTTTTATTATAGTTCCGAACTCATATTGATTTATTTCCTCGTAAGATTGAAATAACATGTGAAGGGTTAATAAAACCACCAGCTTCTATTTTTGTTTTCTCACTATCAGGAACAGCTAATAAAACGATAGAAATTTAAACGCAATGGACAATGTTAAAAGCGAGCATAGTCTTCATATCGGACAGCCCGTGAACCCGAGGGTGTGCCGATGCAATATTATAATTAGAATAACACTCACTTTTATGCGGGCACCCACTTGAACACATTACCCAACGTTGCTAGCAACGGTTGCCAGTGGCCAATTAGCATCTTATTGTATGGCGTTACGGGGCAACACGGTAATTTAACAATTAACGAAACCCTGTAACCCACCGATGCAAATTTGGGCTCAGCCGGGGGATTAAATATTGTCTTGACAACAAACGAGGAATAAGCATAAACTATCTTAATAACGACATTTTACCAAACCCTGAAGAGAGGGAATATAGGTATAAAGATTTCAAAATCAATTACAACGATGAGGAAATTGAAAAACATGAAGCCGATCAACTGACTACTAATACCAAATTTGGGGCTCAATAGAATGATGTCTCTTGCAAAGAACCCAAGGCAAAATAAGCAAATGTGCTAATATAATAGAATAATGTTGAGCGACATTACCAAACCCAGGCATGAAAATAGAGAGATAAAATTTATAAAATCAACGAAACGAACGGACCCGACTACAGATGTAACGGACGCCAAGACATTCAACACCACCAATGCCTATGACTACCACATAACACGACACTCACAAACGAATAAGTAAATTAAAAGGCTGCAACAATTCGGATAAAATGAAATGGGTAGCAAGGAAACGATAATACGGCTAAAGCATAAAACAAGTAGAAGATCAACGATAGATGGAACAGATTAACGGCAAACAATTAAATAGTAATTGGATAAAATGACATCAAAGATATTAAACTAATGAATGAATGAATTAAACTAGTTGAAATAAATGAATTTAACATGTTTAATTTAGTTAATTAGTTATTTATAAGCTTAAATAATTAAAAATCTTAATAACTGTAGAATGACCACCAAAACAAATAAATAGAACAATAAAGGCACTTCTAAACATCGAAAACGATAAACTAGAGGAAACTAATCATAAACAAAAAATTAATTTAAAGAGGCTGCCTAAGAGGAATATCAACGATTTCCAACCTGTATTCGACGACATTGTCTATATTAATAAATGATCGAATATGGACAAAGACCGTGACAACTAAAGAATATTACGAAAGCTTAGCTAATGACGATTGGAAAAACCAAATTTGAAAAGTTGGAACAAATGCTAATGAAAAGTCAAACATCGAAGACAGATTACAACAACAATGAGAGGCCAACCAAGCTTATTTTGGAATTAGCGTGCAAACAGAGGAAGCACGGAGGTAATGGTGATACTTCGGAACACCTGAGTCTATTGTCATGGATTGCGCACCAGATCGCACTGCATGTTTATGCCAGGGGCAAAGATAAAGGAAAGATAACGGTTTACTCCAATGAGATTGTATGAGGAAATGAAATAAATTGATATATGCATACTTAATTTTATTAGCATGATAGACGAAAATAAAATAAATATGCATGTTTGTAAAATAATAAACTACCCGACAAACATAAATAAAGTTATAAACCGAAAACATGAAGCCATTAAGGAATAATTAAACACGATGCACAAGACACAAAATTGGACGGAAAAATTTTCGACAACCGAGCTCTTAGTATTTTATTGTTTATTGATATTATATTGACGGATAGACGAGAAAAAATGTTAACTACTGACTATCAAATATAGTACGTCACCAAGGGAAAACCGGATCAACCCTACTGAGAAAGGAAACGTAGGCCCAAGTCGTATTCAGCAAGTAACCGCGACAGAGATTGATCACTCTCTTAGGGAGCTTGTTGATGCGTTACCACAAATTGTTGAAGGGGAACGTGAAGAGATAGACCGAAGAGAGTGAGAAAAGTGGTAACGGAACAGAATTTAATATTTTTGATTTAGAAGTCCTAGAGATATTTTTCCCTCTGGTGGAGAGGCACCAAGAGGACAGCTACGACTGTCGTGTCAGGTTGTTACACCAAGGTACTGATGGCGCTGAGCCGTTCGATCAAAAAAACCGCGATCACACGACGAGTATGAAAACGATTCTTTTTATCGCTGGAGAACTCGATACAACAACCGATCCCACACCGATATCGGGGGGGCAAACGGTAGGTGAGATGAATACTACTCGTAAAATGGTTCATACTCAAAAAGTCCTTACTCAAGGCAGATTAAGCGCCAGAATTGAGCCGGGAATCTGACGGAGGGGCGGGCAGAGATAGATAGTTTAATTGATAAAATTTTCCAGCGCCCAGTTAATCGTTCTTTTTCTTCACTATTCGGGAAATCAAGTAAACCGCTTTTGGAACTTGATGTTGAACTCTAGGCATTCCATACTTATATTCTCGAGGTACCACAACCCGATCCCACACCGAGTACCGACGAATGTTTTTTTTATCGTGCCCAGCGGAGTTGCACAACAAACCGGAAATCCCACACCGATCCAAATATCCAAATGCCGCTGAGTGAAACGACCGTATAACTGGAGAATGCGCGGCCATAAACGCATATGTGAAAGTCAGTGTAGGCCTCAAACATACCCAAAATCACCATGAGATCAAGTCGGATGATGAAATGAGATAAAAATACATGAGAGATAAACGAATAAATGAATAGATAAAGATTAATATGGATATGAGTAAAAGGAAATTATAGAATATGATATGCATTAATTAACTAGTTAACAGATGAGAAACGTTATGAAAAAATTATAGGGATATGAAATGAGATATGATTATGATTGAGCATTCATAGATAGGATATGATATGATCGAACAATTAAGACGATATGAACATGTGGATTAAAGGATGTATAATAATGATACAAGGGTCACAGATGACCAGGAAAGAGTTTAAACCGAACCGAAAGCAACGAAAAATTATAGAGGGCATTAGACGCCACGACAGAGAATTAAGTAGATGAATATTTTCTTTGGGGACATAGGAAAAATAATTAAATAATGAATAAAGTTGAATATGATATTATTTTATTGTTATTATGATATATAGATAATTGATACGACTATATAGCATGATTAATAAACTATATAGGATAATTGATACAGATCAATAAGAAATTGTTACCGAGCTGGTATAGATATTAAAAATAGCATAAAATGAGGGGGTTGAGTCGGATAAAGAAGACCACCAGATAAATGCGAACAAGGAAACATCGACCATCCCCGGCTCCATAACCGTATTTATATTTAAATCGGTATTATTATTCTTACCCTTAATAGGTAAACGGAGAGGAAGAATAGTTATTTATAGAACTAGAATATTTGACATGTTCTAGTAGCACTTTTTAATTTTTAGAGTCATTTAGTTCAAACAAACAGCAATTCAATTGTCAATCAAGACATACAAAGGAGAAACCATTTCAGAGAACGGAACAAACAACCAAATGATAATAAAGAAATATACGTAATCAAATCCATGAAGAAAAGATAAACGATCGAAGTGTTACTATACGAGCCAACATCAACCAGAAATCCCCAAATCCAAGAAAAGAAGAAAAAGAAACATTTAAAGTCAGTCAGCCAAAACATAACGTCAAACATGGTCAGCAAAACCATACGAGAAGCAAAACAAAGAGGAATAACGAAAGGTTTATTAAAAGCGGAAGAAAAGAAAAAAGTTCGCAACAGTAGAAGTTGTTAATACCGGATAACTACAGACAACAGGAACCGGCACAGATAGCGGAGTTGACCATTTCGAATCACCAGCCAGCGAAGAGAACGATTTACGTAATTCGAAAACCAGTTGCGACAAAAATCAGTACGAAGAGGAACTCTAGACACATCCAAACATACAAACTTCTATAAACTCTTCAGTTCGGATGCAAATATATGTTAAATTAACAACAACGCAATCATTGGAGAATTCAGAGAAAAATTTACAGAGGAGACCGCTTCGACGGTAGCCTCCATAAATTGGATACATTTATAAGGAATTCGACAGTGTATAAAAAATATCTGTCACTGGACAGTCAAGTAAAGAGCGACTTACCCTATATTAAAGAGCGCACAAGACGTATTCGTAGAAGAGCGAGAGATGTAACAAACTGACAACGTGACAGGATAAAGAGTCTTAGTAAAAATATTCCGGCATAGAGAAAAGAAAGGAAATATTGACTCCTACATCGAAAACAAAGACGAGTGAATCCAAATCAGTGTACGCATGCGAATTAAAGAAATGTGAAGAAGCCTTCGGGATGCAATTGCCAACCGGAAGACAAAACTGGTAGACGCTTCATTAGAGAACTCAAAAGAGAAACATACGAGCCAACCTTGGATGGCTTGGCCACCAGAGACACTTAGAATAAAGCAGTTATACAATCGCAAACAGATTGAAGCCCATCTGGGACTGAATCAAGGCAGTCTGCCACAACAACAACGTCAACATCAGTGCAATCCAACAATCAAAACAACAATTGTCAATCAGCTATGAATCAATTCATTCCAAGAGAACAGCAGATGTTCAAGCCACCAGCAACAAGAAATCCAGAGGATAGAGGTAATAACCAAGTAAGTTATAATAATAATTTCAGGAACAATCCAAATGCAAACGAAAAATGCTCCACATGTCAAAAAATGGAAGAATCGATCAGAAAATTGTTCTCGAAATTACACTGCAGAAATCGGTAGAGGGCACACTGAAGATACTAGGCAGACACTCGCATAGCAAAGCATGTTACAATGGCAACAAGGACATATGCAGGCAGCAAAACATAAGAGAGAGCCAAACCAATCAAGACCAAATACATAACCTACGGGAAAGAAATCCACAAATTAATGATGCAGAAATAGATATGTTACGGGAAACACTACAACGAATGCCCATGGAATTTAAAAAAGAAATGTGACAGCATGCCCGCCAATATACAACAACAACGAATCAATGTAATGAGAAGCAATGAAGAGATTCAAGAGCTGCGAACTAGAGAATATCAAGAGCAACAACAATCTGATGCAAAGAACACAGCGGAGAAGCCCAAGAAATATGACAAGATGGGAAAATCGAAACAAACTCAAAAACGAATTAATATGATGAGAATGGAAATGACCAGGAAATACACATGCCGGAGCAGTGTGTTATGAAGAACGAAGGGAGAAAATATGATAACCGACATGAGAAAACATCGAATTAAATGAAAAACAATCGAACTAATACGATGGAGAAATAGAGCGCCATCAAGAATTTGCGAAGGAGAAAAACAAAGACGTCGGACAATTAAAAGAACACAACGGAAGAACCCGAACGAACCGAAAACCAAGAGATTAAACGAGCAGAAATGATGATAAGGAGGATCAAAACAAGGAAACATTAGTGTAACGATATAGATTGAACTCGAAAAAGAAAGTTATGACACAAAGATAAAAGTAACTCGAGAAAAATACAGGCATTGAGGAAGCTCTGAACAAGAGGCGGAAGATCAATATAAAAGAAAAAAGAAGCAATCCTGAAACAAGCAGAAAGCGAACTAAAAAGGAAAGGCAACTAATATTAAAAATAGACGAGCTTAAAACCTTAGCAGCAAGAACAAGCACTAGATCAAAAATAGAATTGCTGGCAAAGAAAGTTCTATCACAAAATGAGAAGAACAAATTAGAACTGCATGAATGTGAACAGGAGATCAACTTCACAAGGAAAAAAAACGGATGAAACATTATAACAAAAATCGAATCCAGAGGAACTGCTACAAAAAATAGACGACAAGAGTCAGAAAAGAAAATCCCACGTGGAGTGAAGCTCAAATTGAGAACAGAATAAAAGAGATATGGTTCCAAACAAAAGGGCCAACTAAGATAATGAAAGAAGAACAACTACAAATCAATATGCTAAGACGAATAACGGCACACAAAATCATGAATGAAAGTGAAATAAGCAGTCTGGGTGGAGAAATATTTCAATCATGCGAGGAAAATAAACCGAAATAAAGGACGAATCAAAGCACGAATTAGAGGAATGAAACGAGCTGTACCCAAGAGAGATGAAACAAGATATAAAAAAATTAAGAAATTTAGAAGAGTGACCAAATCAAATGTTCTTAAATCTCAAGATACAACCGCATACAGCAGAATAATGAAACTAATTGCGAAAGATATCAACAAGATAATGTACATTTACGGCATCATGGAAAGATATGATAAGAAAGTACCAAGAGAATCTGAAAGAATACGATAGAGAAGAGTATCAGGTAATTATTGATTTTCCAGAGATACCAAGACAGATAATAGCAACAAGAGGCGAAAGCACAAACGAGTTGTATGATTGGGTAGTGAAAAAGCTAGGACCCAGCTATAAAAATAACCTATATATATCAAGGAAGGAAATAAAGGACATAACTCGCGGATGCTTCTATATGGCCAAAGGAAATAAATTGTAACATGAACAAAAAGTGATAAAGAAGAAGACAGCAGAAATTATGGCAAAAGTTCAGATTATTATATGTAAAGAAATTAAAACTTGGATTATGAAAAAAAGAGACAAAAGAAATAGCAGAACCAGATTAAAAGACAGAAAATACAAGAATCAACCAGAAAATATATTAACCGATTATCGTTAACGAGACCGATTTCAATGAAAATATTTGTAGAGCGGTACAACCACGATATTATGAGATTTGACAACGACGAGAAAACAGATGAGCTGATAGCCAAATACGGAAGCATCAAGAACATGAGGGAGTACGAACCATATAAAGATAAATAAAATTACCAAACTATAACATAAAGAAAATTGTAAGACCCGACTTCAAAAGCAGATTATTAACAGACGATAAATCGAAATTTATCCACCGCTAATCGAATAATAGCGATGATGTATGTAGAGACGTGGCAATAATGCCACAACGACAAATAGTCCGCGAACGAACCCCGATATACGATAGGTATATGGGAAGACGATCAAACCATCAATATGACCATGATTAACAAGAGAAAATACAACAAAAAAAGGAACAACAATCCAAGAATTCAGAGGAAATAAAAGGAAAATGGACCAAATATTAACCATCTACCGTTATGGGAGACAAATGCGAAGTTGAGCACAAATACACCTTATAGATGATCGCGATGCCGTATTAACCACCATGAAAAGAGTGTATGGATGAAAGACAAAAAAGTGGAAATGGAAACGGAAGAGGAACCGAACCAAAATGGAGAAAAATACTTACGGAGAAGCGCCAGAAGACCAGCATGAGACAACTTAGAGTTATATGAAGTGACCATTATGAAAATCTACCAGAAATCTAATGAATGGAATGGCAACAGAAGAAGACGAGAAATAAACGATAGAAGCTCTATTACCCCATACCAAATGAAATAGGTGGAGGGCTGGAAAAGTAAAATCGCCGAGAAGAGAAAATCATCGTTCACAAAGTCTCAATTCTACACAGGAAATCGGTAGTGATACGAGTAAATGAGAGTATACCAAACGAATGGGGTAGGAAAGGAAATATCATCAGGTATTTCTGTTAGTCAAGAGGAGATATGACAAGTTAGAATGGCCTTTAATCAAAAGTTCATTATTTTCAATCGGTTTAAACCGTGAAAGTGGAAGAGCGAATATGAAAAGTTGGAGTATGACCCAAAGATCAATGATAAGTCAAAGCCAAAATCCACTGAAAACGCTCGCAGAGAGTACCACAATTTCATGTTGAAAAAATACGTTAACACCCATCGAAAGATATACATTTACATAACGATCGACAGTAGAAACAGAACGAGAAATGAAAATTGCGATCATCAGGAACAAGCGAGACCGCGCGAATCAGTGTACTCGAAAACGGAATTACAGTGAACGCATGTATACTCCCACAGACATAGGATGATTCTGGAGAAGGATTAACAGATTAACAGAGAAACCAAAAATGTAAGAGGAATTTAGCAGCAATATTGAGACTGGAGCAAAGAATCCAAGACAAACTTAACAGATTTAGCAAAATGATATCGATTCTTGCAACAGAGTTAGAGAATCTGCGAATATATTGTTAAAGAATAGGAATATTCGGAATGTCATGCTTTTACCCAGAGCAATTCGAGAATTTCTGAAAAATGGAAACACACGAATGGGCAGACCAAAAACGATAGAGATAGTACAGTTTAAAAATTAGACGCCAGATTTCGAACCAAGAAGAGAATTTTCTATCACGCCACAAGTGATTGATGAATAGTAAAAAGAGAATACCATGAATTGCCATTTCATTTACAATACGAAGGACACATTAGATGACGATCTTGAATTGAGTTACGCAAATGGCAATTGGTTAATAAATATCATAACATAGCAAATGATCGCGGGGAAAACTCAAATAAAAGAAGAACAAACGAAACGCCACAATAGGACGACAATAAAGTCTTAAATACGCCAGAAGTTACACCTGCAGCAGATGAAGTAATCGTCATCACAACAGGAGATGAGAGATACTAAATGATCTAAATGATATTTGGATGAGGAAAACAGGAGATACCAGAATCAAGAGATTTGTTATATGACAAAAACGAGATATTGATAACAGATAACCAGAGAGCTAGTATGTGGTCAAAGACAACCAGTCGAATATAGAGCCAGATTACCGAAGAGGAAATTAAAAAGAAGGATATGAAGACCGAAACCAACAGGAGACAATGGGCAATGATAAAAATAACGAGGGCTACAACATCCAGTAGAACGGCAGATGAACACCTATAACGAAGGAAACAGGTACAGCAATGAAAAGAAATCCAGAGGACGACCAAAAATTGATAAACCAGCTCCAGAAAGGAACTAAAACAAATGCAGATATCAATTCAACGAAAATTAAGCAAGCTCAGTCAAGTGACAAACAGTTACAAGGAACTAAAGGCCAGGAACAAGGAGCAAATGGATCAACAGGACTAATAACTGATATGCGGATAGCAAATCCAGAAAATAAAGGAATTTGAAACCTTATTGTAATTGGAACAGAAGCAAAAAGCTTTGGGCACAATAAAATCAATAATAAAATAAATCATGACATAAAGTACCGAACCACAACCAAAGATCCAGAGGAATTATTGTTGATAATAAATCACTTAACGAAACGATCTGACGACCCAAATAGATATTTGGTAGGAATGGCCTATCTGATGTACAATACGATAGTGATATACAGAAAGCGAAACTCAAGATACAACCCAAACGATATGAATTCGCAATAACAGAATTATCAGGAAAGTAATTGAACCATTCATCCTGACTCAAGGGCGGATGGCAACTTTTATAAAATGTAAGTAAAGACGATCAAACTGAATAATGCAAACAAACTGAAGGATGTTTTTAACGAATTCGAGACAACATTAATGCACGATCCAAAACAGCCAGAAAAGGATGAATACATAATCACCACAATACTCATATGATATGTGGTAAAAGGCAGTAGAACCGTTTATGATATGATTGTGATTAATACTAAAGAATTTGATAATACTCATAAAGAAACGGAAGAATGTAAGCCGCAAACTTCACGGAATAAGTTGCTAGACAACGGCAAACAGCAAGTATCATATACGTAAATCAAGAAGTAGATTTCATAAAAACAGAAATTAAAGAATGCCTCTGTAACAAGGAAAAATCGTGGCATCTTCAATTGCGACATCACTCACATTTCAACAATCTATAGAACTGCGAACCGAAACAACATTGTTTCGGCTTAAACGCGGAACGATGTGAAGAGGATTCACAAGCGCGACTATATCAATAGTCTGGACAGTTGAATCTAGTCAGCCGAAAGAAGGAAAGATCAAAAATACCGATTATACGCTGTTCGAAAGAATACGGCAATGATCAAGGAGGAGAGTACACCCTATTAAATCAACTAGTCAAAGGAGTATAGTGATTGAAAAGTATCAATAAAGTTAGTATATAATATCAAGGATATTTTGATCCGACCGCAAGCATGAAAAATACCCCCAATGCTGGCACAGAAAATCATGCAATACGGAATGTCAAACAATCGTACTTCACGCCGATAACCAGAACTTATACTCACCTTATGAAAAGCGCAAAATTTGACCGAAGTGCAAGACAACATGCACAGAGAAACCGAAACTAACACGCAAAAAAGCGCATTAGATGAATTACGGAGAACCGGAAGCATCGGAAAAGCAACGTTTACCACAACTATCGGATCAGAGGTCACGCCAACGGTAGTAATATCAACTGACACCACAATCGGAATGAGATTTATAAAAGGACGAATGGTGAGCAAATGTGACGAAATGGTAGCTAGTACAAATTATAAAGGAATATTCTTATCACGAACAGCAATACCAAACGCAAAAGCGCAAATAGACCCAAGATGAAACTATATCTCTATATAAATAACAAGATGGATTTCCTATATCACAAAGGATTGGCATCAACAGAGAAAATATATTACGATTTAGTTAAAAATGACTGTATCTTTAACAGAGAAATATTGAAAACAAAGTTAGCAATGGCAATCACGAATCCAGATAACGCAATTCCACTATTACCACTCCAAGAAGGATACTTTGGAAGAATCGTTGGAGAAGTTATGTATACATACAAATGTGAAAAGACAATTGCAAAACTGCCAGAAAATTCAACAATTCCAAGAGATAAATGCATAAATGAATTAGAAATAATGCATAAAGGAAAAATTAGATTCGCTCAACCAGTAACAAGGATGATAAATCCAGAGAAATTCGTACCTAATATGTTCAGTTGTCAGTAATGTATATGGACCATTATTCGAAATAAGAGATGGAAGTTGGCTGCAATTTCCAACTCGAGTAATAGTAGCACCGCCAAAAATATTCGGACTTACAGAATTGGCTAGCGAAGCGGAATTCAAACCAGTAGATATATCACAGAGTGGATATACCAAACAAAAGATCTGGAATGAGCCAGAGAACATTTATTATTCCCAGCACAAAGGCAAGCAATATTATCCAATATTGTGACAATAACGGGAGGTAACAACTATGGAGAGAAACCCAACTACGAATTGTTATTATCACCAGATCATTTTCAACACGCAACAGCAAATATGATGAAAGCCATGTGGGGAAGATTCTTAATCTTCGGACAAATGATGGCAGGAATTTTAGGGATAATCCTTATCATTCAAATCGTAAGGGTGATTTTAACACAAATGTTAGCATGTTTCGATATTTACAAAAGAGAAAGAAAAATCAACTGGAAAATGGCAATCGGATTCTTACCGTTCTTAGCAAAGACAATGGTGTTACACGGACACTCAAAAGATATCCACAAGATAAAAAGGCTAGTAGGAATTCTAACTAAAATGAATGGTACTGATGAAGAAGTTGGACGAAAATTCAAAGCAATTATGAGATTAGAAGCATAGAAAACCAGAATGAAGCGACAAAAGACGAGTAACTGGAAACGATGGATAAATTTCAGAGATGATAGCAGTGATAACAGCGACAACGACGAAAATCAAGGAGGAACGCAGATGCTAACTCAAGAGCAACTCAAACAATGGGAAAATCGAAAGACAAGACATAGTGGACATTATAACCATCCACCACCAGTATATGAGTGTCTAAAGAAGACAACAAAATCAGTAGAGAGAAACGCACCAGTAGAACGACACGTACCAATACCAAGACCAACAACACTACGAAACATTTATCCGACACCATACGAACCAAATTGGGCAGACTTAGTACCAAGAACCAGCCAAAGATCGAAAAGTGTGGATCAAGATCCAGAAACACGAACTATAGCTATGTTGCAAGCATTAGCTGGACCAACACTAACGGTACCCATAGAGATAAATGGGGTAGAAATAAAAGCAATGATCGATACCGGAGCAAATATTTCAGCAATAAAAATGGATAAAATACCAGGAAGATTGTGGCCATGTATAGAAGAAGCTAACATGGATGTGATAACGTGCAGTAAAGAATCGGTCGCAGTCATCGGAAAAATCTGGTCGATAATCGAATATAAAAATGTAAAAATCAACACGTACTTAGCAGTCATCAGGAGATTGAGCGCAGATTGCATAATTGGAACAGATCTCATGCCAGAATTATTAAAAGAGGTAATAATAGATCTAGGATCAATGGAGTTGAGAGATAAAACCGGACGAATATGTATGTTGAAATCAGAAGTGAGATGCTCAGAGAAAATAGTAGTGCCAGGGCGCACACAAATGATTTGTTACGTAAAAGTGAATGAGGAAACCAGAGGAGAAATGATTTTCGAACCTAATCACAAATTTGAGAAAAAGAAAGAACTGCCATTAGCCAGAGAAATAGTGTATGTAAACGATAACAGTGAAATTCCAATCAACATTACAAATTTTGATGAGGAAGATAAAGTCATTTACGAAAATGAACGATTGGGAAAACTAACACCAATGATGGACATTGAACTTCCAACAACAAAAACCGAAGGAACTGAGGAAGAATTATGGACAATCGACAGTCAACTACGAAACGAAACCGAAAAAGAGCAATTACAAAAACTACTAACGGAATTCAAGGATATATTTGCAGCATCTGACTTAGACCTCGGTACAAGCGATGTGACGCAACATACGATACCATTAACAGATGATACCCCAATAACACTACGGCCATATCGGTTGGCAGAAGCGCAAAAATCAGTAGCAGAAAAAGAAGTCCAAAAGATGTTAGACGCAGGAGTAATCGAACGAAGTTGCTCGCCATGGCAATTTCCAGTAGTTATGGTAAAGAAAAAAGACGGAACACAACGGTTCTGTATAGATTATCGACGACTCAACGCGGTAACAAAACGAGATACATACCCGTTACCGGATATAAATGAGATGTTACAAACATTACACGGAGCAGCTTATTTTACATCGCTAGATTTACAAAGTGGTTATTGGCAAATAAAGGTCAAGGAGGAGGACAGAGAGAAAACTGCCTTTACCATTGGCAAAGATCTATATCAATTCAAGAAAATGCCTTTCGGGTTGACTAACGCACCAGCTTCATTCCAGAGATGTATGAACTTTGTAACTCATGGCATCAAACAGTGCATGGTATATATTGATGATTTATTAATTTATTCTAGCACCTTCGAGCAACATTTAAAAGATATCCGTAATGTATTCGTTCGACTAAGACAATGGAAATTAAAATTAAAAACCCTCCAAATGCGATTGGGAAAAGGAAAAAGTTACCTTCTTAGGACACATCGTGTCAGCAAAAGGTAAAGAACCAGATCCAAGAAACATTGAAAAGATAAAAAATTGCCCTGTACCAAAGACAGTCACACAAGTGCAAGAATTCTTAGGCTTATGTGGATACTACCGAAAGTTCATAAAGAGTTATGCAACTATTGCAAAACCAATACAAGAATTAACCAAAAAAGATACCCCGTTTATATGGGAAAAGGAACAACAAACAGCCTTTGAAACACTCAGAGACAAACTGATATCAGCACCAATAATCGTACACCCAGATTTTAAGAAACCATTTTTGTTAGCAACAGACGCAAGTGGATATGCATCTGGAGCAGTCCTAGGACAATGGGATGATGAGAAAAGAGAACGAGTTATTGGATATTACAGTCGAACATTCAAGAAACATGAAAAGAATTACTCGGTGACTGAAAGAGAGGCATTAGCAATAATCCAAGCTATTAAACACTTCAAATATTTATTATGGGGTCACGAGATATATATCACTACAGATCACCAACCATTGGTATGGTTAGGCCAACACAAAGAAGCCTCGAGTAGATTAATGAGATGGGCAATGCAGTTACAAGAATACTCGCCGTATATAAAATTCAAATCAGGAAAAGCCAACGCTAACGCAGATTGTATGTCAAGATTTTTGTATTTGAAGAACTAATGGATCAGGATGTAAGACGAATATGCATGATCATCGCAGAAGATATAGATTTTACAAAACTGAGAAATGAGCAGAAGGAAGACGAGGAGTTAAAAACAATAATCGAATTTATATAAACTAATGACATGAAAATCTTCGACAACAACAGTAAACTAAGAGAGCACATGGAAAAGCATAGACATCGATATACCATAGAGAATGGATGGTTATTATTGATGGATGGCGAGAAACGACTTATGTGTTTACCAGAAAGTAGACGAAAAGAGGTACTAATGCAATACCACGATGGAAAACTTGGAGGACACATGTCAGCAAAAAAGACGGAAGCAATATTACGTCAAAAATATTATTGGCCAAATATCGGAGAGGACGTAAAAGGATGGATAAAGAATTGTCTAATATGCGCAACAAGAAAAAGCACAGGAAGCAAATTGAAAGCACCGCTAAAGCCAATGCCCAATCCCACCAGAACCAATGACGATGATCGCAATGGATGTAGTAGGACCATTACCAGAAACCAACGATGGAAATATCTACATATTAGTAGTGACAGATTATTTATCAAAATACCCGGAAGCATTCGCGATACCAGATCAAAAAGCTAGAACAATAGCGAGAATCCTAGTAGAGGAGATATGCTGTAGATACGGAACACCCAAACAGATCCTAACCGATCAAGGAACCAACTTTATGAGCGAAATAATAGACGAAGTAACAAACTACTTCAGAATTGCGAAGTTGAGAACATCGCCATACCACCCGCAAACAAATGGGCAAACCGAACGATTCAATGGCATATTAATCGAAATGATGTCAAATTACGTAAGCAGACACCAAAAAGATTGGGACAGATATATAAATCTATGCCTTATGGCTTATAGAATGTCAATACATTCAGCAACAAAAATGAGCCCATTCAAATTAATGTACGGTAGAGAATGCAACATGCCGATAGACTTGGAATATCAACCACCGATATCACAGTCATGGAAATTGATGATTACGTAACAGGATTTAAAGAGCGGATGCAAGAGATCTGGAAAACAGCAGGTATGAATATTAGATTCACCCAAGGGAGCTATAAAGAACTACATGATAAAAAGCGAGACGTACGTGAGCATAACTTTCAGGTTGGAGATTTTGGTAATAATCGCAACGCCAGAAATTATCCCAGGAGTAGCCAGAAAACTACAAAGAAGTGGTAAAGGACCATACGAAATAATGTACGTAAACGAGAACAATGCTCGAGTTAAATTGGTCAATAACCCACTCACTAGACCTATTTACGTGAACGTGAGTAGATGTAAAGCGATACCTAGAACGGTAACAAAGGAACCAGAGAATCGAGGTATGCAAACTAGATCACAAACTCAACAACTGAGTATAAACGGACTAACGATGAGTCGAAAAATAGAAGCGACAGCAAATAATACCGTAGAGGAACCTAAACCGGATGAATCCAAAATAACGCTAAACGCGACCCAGGATAATGTAGACAAGATGGATGTAATAGTAAAAGCCATCAGAGAAATAATGCCAGAATGGGTCGAAGGAAAAGTATGGATGAGAATAGTCAACAAAGCAGGGAAAATCGCTATGGATTATGCTAAAGGAGCTAGAAGCCCACCAGAAATGGACCGTATCAAAGAAAGTATACCCATGATCTTCACCATGGCAGATGTAGAAGGGAACGTACCTTTACATATTGCAGTACAACACAGAAACACTCAAAGGATAATGGATCTAATCCAACTTATGCAGAAATGCGGACACGCCTCAAATATACCAAACGAAGAGGGACAAACACCATTAATGTTCGCAGTTGCAGCAGATGCTTCTACAACAGTCCTGAGAGAATTACTAAAAACAGGATCATCGTTTAAAGAAAAAGACAATGGAGAAAATAATGTATTACATTATGCACTGAAATCCAGACAAGCAAGTGCAATAAAATTTATAACCAGTAATGCGACAATTAGAGAAAGAGAAATGATGGGCAAAACAATCCAAACATTATGGGAAGCCATCGACGCCAAACAAGACGAAGCAACAGCCAATCTGATGAAATGGACCTACGAAGGTTCACCACTCAAAGTATTCAATGTAAACTATATGGTAAGAAACAGAAACGTTCTATTAAAAGAAACAATATATGCTCACTATCCATTCCCAAAAACGATAAAAGCAATGTTGAAATGGGAAGGATTGAAATTTACCAATCATCCAAAAGAAGCAATACGAATTGGAGACAGAAAAGAACAACTATTGATGATAATACACAGATGGCATCGAAAGCAAATAAAATTTCAAGCAAGCAAACAAGAGATAAAAGAGATGGACGATATAAAAGCGAGAATAATAAAAGTATACGAGGAAATAATCGAAATAATAAATGTCGAGGACGACATTTCAAAGGAAACCCCGGATGGAAATAATAATGGAGGAGGAAGCGATGACAACAGCAAAAACCAAGATGACCAAAATACTAGAGACGAAAATAAATCCGCACAACAAGAGAAAAAGCAATCATCCAACAAGGAACGTCAAGAATCGAACAACAACAACGAGAGAAAACGAAACAAAGGGATGACGTTACTACAACAAAGAAAAAATCAAAACCGACCGACCCTGCTACAGAAAATAATGATATTAATCACGTCCATCAAGTTAACGGAAGCCGACGAAAACATCACAAAGGAAATAAAATCGTTCAGAATACGAACAATAAACGAGAAAGGAATCTCAAGTAAAGGAATATGCTTACAACTGACGATGAACACAAGCATAAGTTGCCAATTCGATTCCATAGGAAAACCAGGAAAGATGGAAATACGATCCGAAAACTCATCATCATGTCAGACCACCAAAGATGTATGTAGAGATGCTACAAAAGACAGGAATGTAAAAATCCAAGTAAAGCCAGGGATAGGCAAATTGCGAATAATAAACAGAGGAATAGAAACAATCGAACAAGTATGTATACAAAATAAAATTATCGATTGTCGGAAAATGAATATGAAAGCAGGAAAGAAATGCGAATGAGATAGTCTAGAGGGCAATGCAGAATATATAATATGTGCTAATAACGACATAATAATAACTTGCACACTAGTCAAAACCCTGGGAGAAAAATTCACAACACCAAAGGAAGAGCCATATCAACGTCGAATACGAGAAAACAAAGAAATAATAATAAAAGTAGAAGCAGACCCAAAGAGCGGAGAAGAGATAATAGTCGAAAATACGGGTGAAGAACCCATTACAAAAGTCTGTGTATTCGAAACTAAAAAGAGCGGAACGATAAATGAAAGAATCAAATGTCAGTCAAACGATGATATCAAAAATCAAAAATACCGTATCCCAACAAAAAGAAAACGTGGAAAGTATATAGTACACGTTCAGAAAGGAAGAGATGATTACTGGAAATCAATAGCAAGAAAGTCACTAGAAGCAATTACGACAAAACGTCCAGAAAAAGAAACAAAAGAGGAACCGTACCAACGCCAGATCAGAGAAAGTAAAGCAGTAATAATAAACATAGAGTCAAATGCAGCAAATGAAGAAGAAATATTAATTGAGAATACAGGTGAAAAACCTATCACAAAAATCTGTGTATACGAACCCAAAGGGAACGAAACAGTAAACAAAAGAATCCAATGCGAAACAAGCAAAACTACAAAGAATCAAAAGTATCGTATCCCAACGAAAAGAAAACTCGGAAAATATGTAATAAATATCCAAAAAGGAACCCACGAACATTGGAGAACGATAACAAAGAAACCACCCAAGTCAAATGCGACAGACCAACCTATAACAAAACAATCTGAGAGAAAAACAAGTAACGAGACATGGAAAAAAGGAATGTTCATGGACGACAGCCACCTTTCAATTCACTAAGCATTACAACTCCAAAAAGCACTTAAAAACGTACAACCAAAAGAAGGAATAATGGAGCAAATGTAAAGAATTACTGATTGGAGCAAGACAGACGAAATGCGGATGCAGAATATGTACAGATTGTACAATAGAAGTGATAGAAACAAAAGCAACAAAATGCCCTGGATGTGACGAAACGATCGAAAGAGACGAAGACCCTACAACAATGGATAAAGCCACCAACAAAGAAATCAACAATCTATTAGTTCAATGCCAAGTAAAAGAATGCGAATGGAAAGGACTTATGAAGGAAGCCAAAAGTCACACGGATGAATGCGAATATAACGAGATATTATGCGGAAAATGTCAAATCAGCACAACATAAAAGACCATGAAGGAACATCACAAAGTGTGCATCAAGAGAGAGGAAAGATGCGAATTCTGTGGAGTCATCGACGAATGGATAAAAATAGAAATGGAACATCGGAATCCAAAAGAGGAACAAATATGCGACCTATATGAAGGAATATGCGTAAATAACTGCGACAGGAAAGAGAAAGTCAAATTAAAAGAACATTGGAACGAATGTAGCGGCAAACCAGTCAAATGTCCGTTAGAATTATTCAACTGCCAAACACGACTACCAATTACGGAAATGCAAAAGCACATGATGGAAAACAGTATAGAGCACACCGAAATCATGATGAAAACGATAGGAATGTTGGCATGGGAAGTAAAAAGCCTACGAACAGAAAATGATGCACAAAAGGCACTAATAAGAGAAATATTAGAGTCCAGAAAGAATTTCGAGAAAAGCCAAGGAAATACACTCAAGAAAATGGCCGAAATGGAAAAGAAAATGCAACAAATGACCAACAGCCTAAAGGAATTAGAAACGAACAGTTCTATAGCCAGAAAACATCTTACAACACCATTTATATGGAAAATAACCGAATTCGCAGAAAAGCTCCAGAGAGCAAAAGATGGGACACAGAGAATTCTAGATAGTCCACCAATATACAGTTGGGAGAATGGATACAAATTGGGCATTAGATTATATCTAAATGGAGATGGAAAAGCAACAGGCACCCATATCAGTGTCTTCATCAGAGTAGGAAGAGGAGATTATGATGAACTATTAACATGGCCTTTTAAACAAAATATGATATTAACAATGAAAGGACAAGAAGACTATCGTAACCCAATCAGAACAGGAAATGAACCACAGATGGGGAAGACCAACAACCGACTGGAATACAGCAATTTGTACACCACTGTTTTATCCACAACAACGATTAAGAGGAGAAGGATTCTTGCGAGAAGATAATCTGTATATAAAATTGGAAGTAGAGAAGCCAGACAAGACGTTGTAGAGAGAAAAAGAAAAGTGTAAATAAAATGTAAATAAAATAATAAAAATCAAATAAAAATCAAAAAATTACAAATAATCAGAAAAATCAGAAAAACAAAAATCCAAAAATAATGACGATATTTAGATGGCAAGCGGAATCAGCGAAGAGATAACAGTACAGATGAGAGAAGGACCAGATTCGATATGGACGAGATTATGGAAAAAACCAGAAGAAGAGGAAAAAACCAATATACTAACAGCAGCAATAACATAGTATGCGAACTTTGATGTGGAGGAAAGACCACGACAAATCAGGACAAAAGTGTACCCATCAATGAGAGTAAAAGACGAAAACATGAGAAAAGAGGAACAAAGATACCTAACGTTTAAAGATAATAAAGTATTTACCGACCGGCAAAGTCAAGAAATGGCCGCACAAGGATTTTACTTTACGGGAACGCCAGAACTACCAGACGAAGTAACATGCATCTTTTGCCAAGGAAAACTCGCACAATGGAAAAAGGGAGAAACAGCAAAACGGGAACATCGAGAAAAACTCCCGAGATGTCCATTTGTATTAAATCTAGACGTCAGAAACCAAGCGATGAACAAATTAGAAGGACTTCGACAATCAGAATTAGACAAAGACGAAAAGGGAGGCGAGAAAAAGATAACGATAATAAAGAGTTTCGAAGATCCAACAGAACTAATATGGGAAAAAGAGACTATAAATAGAACATTCGAAGAGAGAATCAAAACTTTCAAAGGAAACCCAAGAGCAGCGGAATTTGCGAGTCAAGGATATTGCCAAACAGCAAGAGGAATAATGTGTGAAGGATGTAAAAATCAACAGCCAATACCAGATCAGAACGTCACAAAACTAAAGCATCAAGGAAAATGTATGTATAAACAAGAAAAAGAGTCAAAGAACATAGAAGTAATAATTACCAACCAACAAGTGGAAGATATCTTAGATCGACCAAAAACGAGAACCGTAATGTTATTATCAGGAGTAGATACTCAAAGAATGAGAAAAATAATCAAGGAAAGATTAGCTAATAATTTAGAATGGTATGACTCGACACAAGCAGTAATCCGAGCAATCAAGCAATATCAAGAGAAACCTAAAGAGAATCGTGATAAATCAATGATAAAAGAAGCCATTTTGGAGCAGTACATATGTGTGACATGTTGGCAAAAACATGTCGAAATAATTTATATTCCTTGCGGACATATGGTTACATGCGAAGCATGTGGATTGAAAGTTGAAATATGCCCAGTATGTAGAAAGCCGATCAACGGGCGGATCAAAGGATTCCGTTTCGCTGATCAGTAGATAGAAAGCGAAAACAATGTGTAAAAAGTGTAAATAAAGATAACAATGAAAACAAAAAATTATAAAAACTCAAAAATCACAAAAATACGAAATGATGTAAATTATGATAAAATTTTGATATGATTGAAAGGAGAGAATAATTAATATTAATATTCAGAAAACAATGATGAACCTGAACGAAATAAAAAAACAACCAATAAAAGAGGCTAAAGAGTCAAAACCAGCAACCAAAGATCAATCCGAATCAATAAAAGTATCAAGCGAAGAAGTAGAATTGTAGAGACAAAGAACGTTGCAATTAAAAGAAATGCTATTAATCGCAGAAGAAGAATTAGCACAAGAGACTCTAAAAACGAAAATGATGAAAGAAAAGTGGGAAAAACAACTAGAACAAAAAATAACTTACCCAGAAGGAAAAGAGAAAACGTATCAAGAGAGAGAAGAGGAAATGATGAAGGAATTTATGCAGAACCAAACTAGAATCAAAAACCAAAGGAAAGAGATACAAACCCTAGAACAAGAAAAGCAGGATCAACAAAGTGAAATCGAAAGATTGCGAGAAGTGATAAAAGATAAAGAAGCAGAAATACAAGAAGAAGGAGAAGAGACGATAAAAATCATGCAACAAATGCAGGAGGAAATTGGGCAAATTAGCACTCAGTACCGAATAGAGAAGACCAAGAGAACCCATATGGAACAAGCCAAAGAGTGGGCAAAAAGACAGGCACGATACTGGAAAATCAAATGGACGCAAGATAGAGAACACTCAAGAAGTAATTGGGAATCACGTATTAGACACTATATGCAGCAAATAGCCGAAGAGGAAGACAGAACCAGACCCTACAAAACCAAATGGGAGAACGCGAAAATAGAAATCAATAAGCTGAGAAATCAAGGGCTAAAACCATCAAAGAAAATTAGAGAGCCCAGAGACGATAGACAAGAAAGAATGCTGACCCAGATAACTGATCAAGCAAAAAAATGGCGAATAGAATGCAAAATATGGTAGGACGCCAACGCAAAACAATCTAACTATATAGTGAAATTAGAACAGGAAGTTGAGTATCAACAAACCAGAGTGAAAGAAATGCAAATCGATCAGGACGAAGCTCACCGAAAAGAACAAAAACAACAATGGAAAACGGAGATCAAAGAAAAAGCAATAAAAAGAGAAGCGAAAAAATGGAAAGAACACTTCCAAGAAGCCAAGAAAGAGATAAGATTGTTACCCAAAAGGATATTAAATATGGAAGATTGGGAACTATGGGAACAAGTCGAAGTGCAGAAAGAAACAATCGAGGAACTAAACGAGCAGGTCCAAACCCTAGATTTTCGGGAAAGAATCAGACAAAGCACAATAAGAAGGCTCAGGAAAACCGAGAAGGACCTCAGAAAATGGATCGATCAGTTAAATCAAAAAATATCGGAAACCCTAAACGAACAAACCGATGAAAGACGACAAAACCAACAATTAAACGAGAAGGTAACAGAACTCCAGCAGGAGGTGAATGGACACCGAGGAGTTGCAGTATTTAAAGAAATTCAGTTGAGACATCAACGCGAAGTCAATGAACAGTTGAAAGAACAAGTAGAAGCAGAAATAAAAATGATGAAGCAAGGATATGAGGATAATGAGCAGAATCTGAGAAAAGAGATTGAAAAGTTAAAAGCGTTGGAAAACACGCACCGATTGGAAACGCAAGTAGAGGAATTAACTGAAAACGCAGACTATCTTGCCTATCTCTTAGACGAAGAGATACAAATATCAAATACCTTGCGTGAAGAGGTAAATACCTTGCAGAACCGACCACCAATCCTGCTTATGCCGTTATACCCAACTGAGATACCAACCCAAGTACCCACCGAACCCGATGAAGGATTCGGGGAGACGGACGAAGCGGCAACATAAATCTAAAGAGGAAAAATTGTAAAAAGTGTAAAAATAATAAAAATAAAGAAAAATAATAAAAACAAAAAATTGTAATCGATATATATTTAGTATGAATGAAATAGAAGTCCGAATGAATCTAGAAGACGGAGAATGTATACCAAGTCCAATTCAATTAGTACAACCAATCGAACAAGACCCACTGAGGTATTATAGTAAAAAATGGAGAGCCGAAAGGAAAGAATGGCAAGAGCTAGTGGAGGAACAAGAGTCAGAAATCGCCCGGATAAATCAATAGTTAATACAATCAAAACAGTTAGCTAATACGATAAAGCGAAAATTAACATCCAGCATGGGGGAAAACAGAGACCAAAAGAGAGAAAATGAGCAATTGAGACGAGAATTAGCTGAAATAAAGACTCGTGTAATCCTGGAAGATTATTGGAAAACCGAAGCAGAAAGAATGAGGGATAGCAGAAAAAGTGAACAGAGATATGTAATACAACTAGAAGACAGTTGTAAAGAAGCCAGAGAAATAAAAGAGAGCCATCAACAAGCTCAAGAGGCGATTCAAGCGCTAACAGAACAGCTTCAAGAAACAAAACGAAAGCTGGAAAAACAAACAACCAAACGAGTCAATTATAAGCGTCAGCTCAAGAGAAAACAAACAAAAGAAAGAAACCTCCAAATGAAAATCTATAACCAACAAAAAGCAATCAAAGAAAACAAAGAACGATTAAAAGAACTCCCAAAATTGACCGAGCGATTAATAAGAGCCCAAGTCCTAATAATGAGATTTTCAGAAAACAGAGTTAAAGAGGAGTGCGAGAGACACTCAACCCCAGAAAAAGAGAAAGAATAAAAAGGGCTAAAACTCCACTGTATATAGTTGAATAAAATTGTAAATAAATACAAAATTGATTGATATATGATAGAAATGAAAATCACGAACCAAACATTATGGACGATAATAATGATGATAATAATGAGAGAGTGCGATACTGAGAATCCGTTGGAAAAATGCGAGAAAACCCAACCCTTCAGAAGAGAAGACAGCACCTGTGCCGATTTCCAAGAAATTTGCAGAAACCCTAATAAGGAGGAATGTCAGCAGATAAACCTCCAATGTATGCAGTGCCCCACGAAAGAGAACAAGGACGAATTAAAACAGAATATCGAGAAAACCCAAACAATGGTACAAACCTTACTGAAAAATAATGAAGAGATAGCCAATATAAAAAATGAGAACCGAGAAATAAAGAAAACCCTAGAAACCATCACCAGACAAATTCAAAGAAAAAGCCAAAGCGAATCCCAATAACAAACCAATCCAAGAAATTCAAAAAATCGTCCTATCAATTCAAAAGCAACTAGGAAAACGAGTGGGACAGGAAAACGAACCCCGTACAACAAGGCTATCAATCAAACTTATACTACCGATTAGTATAACATCCAACATAATACTCTTAATATGCTGTCTCATCATCGGCCTAACAAAGAACAAACAAAGGCAAAATACCCCAATTCAGAAATTCAGAAGAATGATCAACCAAATCCGAAATACCAATCAAAAAAAAAAAAAATGAAAGTCCAGTGTTATTGATCACCTTATCGCCTTTGTTGTTACGATCTTGTGTGATTAACGTCATTGACCTGTCATTCGCGTCGGATTGTAGTTGGTTTATTCTGCTGTAAACTCAGACTATGACCTGTCTGTAGTTTATTTAGTATAATTACGATCGGATTGTTCTTCATTGATTCTATGGATTAGTATGTGACTAATCTCATTGTTAACTCGATAAATGGAATTTTAGGACGCGCTCTATATGAATTGTTGCTCTTATCCGACGTCGGTGAACTAAACATGCATTCTGCTGCAATTTACTCTGGAATACTGCTGTTTCTGAAAATGTTCAATTGTACGTGCTGGTCAGGGAAAAAACTGCGTGGTGGAATATTCGACGACAGCTATTCGATGAAGAGAATACCGAGGTTGGGGAAGGGTCTAGATCTCTACTCTGATGTTTCGTTGGATTGTGATATTGAACTATATGGTTTGCTAATTTGGTCGGAACTTCTGATTTTATGACTTCCATCAATTTCAGGGTGTCTCTCAGGTTTTATTCGGATCTAAAGATTCAATATTATTCGTGGGAAATTTATCGCATTCCAATTGTCACGGATTCTCTCATGAAAGCTGAGCTCTTTTATTTTCATTTATGACTATATTGTGATATTTCATTGTTATTGATCTACTATCCTTGTAAGGATCATTCCTATTAATTTATTTATTCATGTCATTTGCGTGTAATATGATTATTTTGGTCGCTTTTTATCTGCTATTGATAGTATAATTTTATTATTTAACTCATTGAATTATCCTTGGATCCATTAATTACATATTTACCTTTAAATTGGTTGAAGGGATTTAAATTTAATCATTAATTTGGTGAATGATTCATCAATGCCTAATGCTTTAATTACTACTACTTTTACGGAATGCTAGCTGATCTATATCCTGTCGTAACTTTTCTCGGAATCAGTTATTTCTACTCTATCGTTTGCAGTTTCGTTCCTTTACTCCATTTTTTATGGCTTCTCACTCATAATTTTTGTTAGTTTAGATTAAATCTGAGGATAATCCAAATCATTATCACTTGTGAAATTTTACTTGATTTTTATTGCATGAGTAGTTTAATTATTGATCATTTTATTTAATTAATTACTATCCTTTGATTACGTTACCAAACGTATTCTCGTCATAGTAGGTTCTGGTCACAAATTTAGTTATAATTCCATCATTTTATTTAGATTAATTTATTTACGTCGCGTCGAGTTTAAGTTATGGATTCAATTACTTTATATCAAATTGATTACCATTTAGTTATTAAATTTATCTGAATCGCATCGGTTTCAAGTCCCCACTACCCGAGCCTTAATTTTAGTCCTAAGGTTCTTGTGTTCATATTAGATTTTACGAGTTCCCACTGGACTACTCGGTGTTATCATTTTAGCCGATTTGAAATTAAATATTTAGGTCGATTTTATGGGAGATGGGTGAAAGAGAGCCAGCCAAAACACTAGTTCTCGATCTTCCCACCGCCCCTATGATGGATGGAATATTTACGTTCGAGATCCGTCGTTACGCACGACAGAGCTCTCACAGGCACACACTATAGGCGGAGAAACCGCACTTACACAGTGTGACTAGTTGTGTTATGATTTTACTTTCTTGTGTGATGTGTGGCTGTGGGCCAGAAAAATTGAAGATTCGTTTTTCATAATACATATATTTGTTGAAACAATTTCATCATGGTTCATTCATAGTTTGGTTCATACATATCAACATACGACAAGAGGTCCCCATACATACGATCAAGTAGAGCTTACATTAAGTTACTTGAATTAGCGGTATGAAAACAATTATCGAGAGTTGCTCCTTTGAATAAAATTGCTCTGGCAAAAAGTAATTTATTCACTGAGTGAAAAAGTGATTTTTATGGTTATAAAACCGGTTAGAACTTTGTGAAAATGGATTGGTATTTATACCTGTTCTGTGACCCTAACCTTGCGTGTTATTTTTTATGCGTTAAAACAAAATTTGACCTTGCAATTATGTGTCTAATTTATTTCTAATTTTTTATTATTTTTCGATTTCTTTTACAATTTACTCATTTATTTTTAATTTCAATCATTTCTGATTAAAATTATTTTATTTTTGTTCGCTTTATTCATGAACTCTTTTAATTTTTCGTAAATTGTTACTTTTTCTGTCAAATCTTTTGTTATTGTGTTATTTCTATGTTAATTCGTGCATATCTTGGTGCGTTTGTTAATATTTTAATTTAATTTTATGTTTTCTATTTTATACGTTAAATTATGTGTTTTCTCGAATTTATTAGATGTTTATGGGTCTGATTTTAAAACGTGCGTGTTATGTTTGCGTGCTGTTTCAATCCATTTAAACAAAAGCTTGTACTGGCCCAACACATGTGTGGGTTTATGGTTTGTGTAACCTTGACCCCAAATAGAACCTTTCCTTACCCTCCAATGGTTACCCGTTGTCAAGCAACGTTGGTAATGTAACCATCGGTTTTAAGATCGCTAAAGGTGAGCGCTACGAAAGAACTGCTATGACCCGATTTCAAGATGGGTTCAATGCACTACCGATAGTAGGTTCATGTGCACTTTCTTATCCTGGTCCCCTGCTTGTGTATCTGACACTCTTGGCACTTAGAATTATCCTCCGAACTACTCAAAATTCGATTTATTAAATATTAACGTCAGGGTTAAATAACCAAAAATAATAATCAATTTAAATTAGAAAAATCAATTACGACCATTTATTAAATAAACGATTTGAAAATTAGATTATTCTTCTGCTTCCGCGGCACGACGTTTGATTCTTGATAGGTCTGGTTGCGGGTCTTGTGATATCCGCTGCTTCCGTATAGGCCAGTTAAGCCGGCGCGAATACAAGCGGATAGGTTACCGCATTGCCCTCTTGGCATGCCGATAACGCTACGCCTAGGCCCGAATTTGAACCTTCTGGGTCTGATTGAGCTGCTTCTCTTTTGCCCATCCACGTTGTGCGGCAGCCATTTTTTGGAAGAGGGACTTCACTTTCCCAGGCTCTACCCATGTTGCTTTGACCTGCTGGATTTCAATTGTCATTTGCATCATTTGTTGGTGCAATTCCGCATTTGTTTTTCGTGCCTTTTTCAGCTCTCGTCGTAAGATTTTGTACGGCCTCATATCTACAATAAGGAGAAATCGTCATCAAATTTTATGATCTTTTATAAACGTCAATCATTTTTGTTTATCTTAATGCGTCAAAAGCTCATACTGTAAGATTCGTTTTAATCTCTTATTTTACTTGTCGTTTAATGGGTGAATGAGAGGAAGAAAAAACAATAAAGATAAACGAAACCTAAATATTTATTTTATGACAGTCAATAACATTTGGGTCTTTGATGACATCTACTAGAGTTATGCACTGAGTAATCGCGAGCATATGGGTCTTCCACATTTCTCGAGGAAGGATCTTCCGTGTGACTACCAAGCTCGAACGACGTGTTGTATGAAGGGGCATACCCATCTGTACTTGGGATCCTCCCTGCGGCAATTTCTGCGTTGATTTAAGCCGAGTGGTGTCTATCCCTCTCCACCTGCCTGTCCGTTTGTCTTTGATGCTCTTCGAGGCGAGCCAGAAAATATTCGGCATGACCTCGAACTTCCCGAGCTGGGTTGCGGCCTGGCTCTCTTTTGATAGCCACGAAGAGGAGATCGGCTTCTCTGAAACCCTTTTGAATGCCTGCTCTGGATTCTCTCACTGTAGAAATTGAGAACTCCGCGTCCCACATTGCCTGTCTATATCTGGCAGCAGAATGTGCGGGGTATCGTACCGAGAGTCGGGACGCGTCGATCTAGGAATCGCCTAGAAAATGAATGATTATTTTCTGCTTAGTACCTTTATACTATTGATTCGATTTAACTAAAATCGTCTAAACAAGTTTATTTACTGGTTGAGTCGTAAAACTAAGCAATAAGATGGGCGTCCGTACAGTCAAAAAAAAAGATAAATAAAACCGGGAATGTAGATTTAAACGTTGTCAATATCTTACTACCTGAATTTCTAGGGAGTGTGTAAATATGCCATCATACGAAGTTAGTGTTCATGGAGTTCTTTTCAGCATTATTGGCAAGAATACTTAATCTGTCGTTGGGCTAGTGGATCGGGTTACATGTCGGATGTTTGTAAGCATATTATGGTCGTAACGTATTCATTTCATTTAATTTCATAATCACATTCATTTCATTTCACTTCATAATCGTATTCATTTCATTTAACTTCATAACCGTGTTCATTTCATTTAATTTCATAAGGATATTGGGCTTCGTTGGCGAGGCAGATTAATTGACTTTGCACTTCTATATGTTCATGAGCGGGACTTCGCTTGACCCTGTTGGCTCTACTTGTTGGTGACATAATGAATAAATAAATAGACTATGAAAACATTGTATTAAATTAATTGCCAAGTTGCGGAGACAATACACAATAAATATTTTCATCTTGCCGTGGGCTCGTTATCATTTTCTTGGGGCATTTTCATCTCGAAGAAAATGGAAATCCTGTCTGGGATCCTGCATTGTCTGATAATCTATATCTCATATTAATGTATGAGGACGTAATACTGAATAGATGTAATCTTACCCTCTCGGAATGCGGATTTCTTTTCCATCGTTATCGCATTGGGTTCTCCGTCCTGAAATCGGTCATTTGGATCTTCTCTTGGGTGTTTTCTATTATATGACATGCTCGTGCAGTTGTTGGTTAAATAAAATGAAAATTATCGTGTCAGTAATGTGTTTATATTCATTGGTCTACGTAATGCCACGTCATGTAGTGGGCTGCATGTGGTGTTGAATTTCGACTGACACACCACTTCCACGAGACATTGTATTGGGTGTGGATTTCTCTTTCTTTGCTGGGTGTAGGGAATTATTGATTTGACTGGACAGCTTGGGTTATTTCTTCTATTAATTCATTTCAGAAAAGTGTTGACCTTATCTCGACAACCTGGTTGGTTTATTTCGTTAATTCATTTTAAGATATTGTTGACCTTATTTCAACAACTTGGTTGATTTATTTTGTCAATTCATAAAAATTTTATTGATCATACATTTTGACAGAATTTCTAGTTATTTGTCTAAATTAGTTTATGCTAGTGATTTTGATTGATTTAGTGAGCATTTTGGTTTTTTAACTCTATGTATAATCTATTATTCTTTGGATATTGATCATTCTTGACAGACCTACTTTATTCCCAATTCGCCTTCGATTCTACCTCTCAAGAACACCATCAGTGATATTGACGAGTACTCCGTCATTGCCAAACTCCAACTACAGGGAGAGCTACTATTGTTACTACAGCTCAAGGAGTTAGTTCGACGGTGGCCAAAGATAGTACAATGTTGGTTGTCCTGGCCGATATCCTATTTTATATGTGATGATTTAACTGTTGCGGGTGGACACTCTGATGTATAATTATTCTATTTTTGTCAATTTCTCATTAAATTCATTTATATTACTTTAATTCGTCCCGTTAGATACATTCCTACTCTGCAGGTATCAATGCAATGCATGTTAACGTTCCATGATAATATGACACATATTAGTGTTTCAACTATTATAATTTTTATGCAGATTTTTAGCTTAGCAATAATAAGTTATCCATATAATGCATTTTAATGTTTCAGCTATTCTAATTTATTATTCAGATGTTTAGCATAGGAACGATAAGTCATCAATATAATACATATTAAAGTTTCAACTCTTATAATTTGTTATTCAGATATTTAGCATAGATTTGACCTTAGGATTAATTGTGTTGATGTTAGAAGATTACGAGTGGTCACTGAACTACTCGGTGTTTGAGATTTTAAGCTGATGTGCATCAAATATTTTAGGTCGATTTTTCAGGATGTAGGTGATGATGGAATAGCCAAACGACTATTCCCTCTTAAGCCCATCTTCCCCTATAAAGATAGTTTTGATGTTTGGGCTCCTGCGTTCTCACGCCGTAGCCTTCACGGGCACAAGCTATTGGCAGATGAACCGCACTTAAACAGCTTGGTTAGGGTGTGTTGATTTTAATGACTTGCGGTGGCGTATAGGCTGTAGGCCGGAAAAATTTCGACATAAACATTGTATCCGTTTTAAACATTTATTGGCATAGTACAACTGGCTTCATAATTAGCATAATTTACATCATTCATCATTGTCATACATAATGACCTTTCAGCACGCAGACACCCAAATAGAGCCCACTTGAGATTATTTGTGTGTTGCGTGGAGAAGGTTCTCCAAAAAATAGTCCACTTACAAAGTTCAAACTGCTTTTCGAGTTAAGTTGAAAACAAGATTTTCGCTAAAAACGAGTTAAAAATAAGTTCAGAAAAATTGATGCTGATTTTTCTGTGAAAATGAATCGGAATATATTCCTATTCTGTGACCCTAACCTTGAGTGTTAACATTGATGTAATAAAAAAAAATTTGACCTTCAGATTTTTGTATATTCTAACTCTAATTTTATTATTTTCATGATTTAATTTGACAATTTTAATTTTCAACTTTTAATTGAATTGTTTCCAATTCAAATTATTTGATTTTAGTTCTAACTTTCATGAACTCTAGCTTCTTTAAGTAAATTGTCATATTTTGGTCAAATTTTCGTGTTCCCATGTTATTTCTGTGTTTATTTCGTGCATATCTTGTTGCATCTTGTTATTATTTTAATTTATTTTTATGTTTTAGATTTTATATTTTAATTATTTCTTTCTCGTATTTTAAAGTAGTTAATTGATGTGTAATGGGTCTGATTTTAAATATGTGTGTTATGTTTGCATGTTATTACCGATTCATTCAAACAAAATCCTGTTATGGCCCAACACATGATTTCTATAACCTGAAAAATATTAATTAACATCGAAATTTGATTATTCTTACATTAAATTAATATTCTTCTGATACGTAAACTGTAAGATTGAGTCAAAAAACCAATGAGTTGGCTTTAACACCATACCAACTTAAGCTACCAGTCAAGCGCAGACCGGGTAAACATGAATGAAATAATACTATAGGGGTGAATTAGTTTTCGGTGAAACGTGCAATCGACACTTATAGATCTGACTCCAAGTGTGCTTTGAAATATTTTTAACAATGAAAAAATCTCGAAAAATTGTCAAAACGCATTGTCTATTCAGATTACAATCAATTTGACTTTACCAAAACTACTACAAAAAAGATTCACTAGTCAAAATTCGATAATCAGGACTTATTACACCACAAAGTGCGTTATAGGCGATCAATAAATCTTAAACTGCCTCATTAATAAAACTCCTCGATATAATCCTATCACTTGACGGATTATTTTAACTTATTCTGCTTTCTTTTTCCTGAAATGATGTCTTTAAACATTATAGTTTCTCTAAAGGTTCAATGAATATTTTCCTTGTCTATCCCCAAGTTTAGTTTTGTCTCTATTCTCGCGATCGATTTTAATTCTGCCTGTTTCATTTTTGACATTTTCTCCGTTTTCTTCTTCAATTATTTATTCTTTCTCCCTTTGTTTCTCTGCTTTTTATACGTGGTTTTTATGTTACTTTAGATTATTTCAATTTTGTTTTCGTTTTCTTTTTTAGATAATTCGCCATTTCCATTCATTTTCTGAATCTCTGACAATATTGATCCGAAATATTGTTTTAACTCGATTGAATAATATTTGAAAAGACTGTGAGTATAAAAGTAAGAAATATTCCATGGTGGCTCTGAATTCGATAATGGGTCAAAGTATTAGTCAATTAGAACACACTTCCAATTAGCTTTTCTTAAAAGCGTATCTTAAGAATCCTATTAAAAGTGTATGCGTACAAAAACCAAAGACAATGACCAGTGGTCAAAGAAAATTAAAGCAATCAGAATTAAGAAGAATTAAATAAAATGATAGTTCCACGAAGTTTTAAATCTATAGTACTAAGAATCTCTTTATAAAAGGCCGAGATATATTTTTATAAAAGATGCACACGAAAAGCATTAGAGCGGTCTAAAAATAAGAAGTATTCAAAATCATGTATCCACAAGGCTAACTTTGTTCCATATGGTGTAGTGAACTGACAACAAAAATTTGAGGCAAATCGAGCAATATTTAGGGGTCGCTATGAATTGTCACATTTAAAAAAAATGCGAAAAAGTACGAAAATCCACTATTCAGAATGCTATTCTTTATTTCAAACATTTCACAATATAACATAGAAACATTTAAGTCACAGTTACTAGCATGCCTAGAATGATAAGTAATAGATGTTTAGTTGCTCAATACTATCTAGTCCAACCAGTGTCCACTATAACTTTGAGAAAAAATTAGTTTGACATGTAGATTGTTTTTCGGCAAATTGTTCAATGAGCAGCGAACGAAGTCCATTAGTCAATGTCCAATTGCTACCCTGCTAGGTTGCTAATTCAGCTTTATAAGAACTTGGGAACTGCTGGCGGTGGTTTTGGACAAAACGAAGCAGGAACTGCTTTTGATCTTCGTCCTTCGTGAGTGACTGGTTGTATTTTTCGATGAGAGCGATCCCACGTTCTGCGCTGTCATTCACCACTTTCATCATTTTGACTCTCTCATACAACTTCTGGTAAGATGCATCAGCCTCCCATGCTTCTGGTTCCTTCAACAAGAAGCTCCTTGACTTCTTTACCACTGTTGCGCTTAACAGTTTGAATAGACGATTGGTTCCCTCAGTCACGAATGTCTCCAAATTGTCGACGTCAGCATCACTGGAGTTCATCCTATGCAGTGCTTAACGAGTCTTAAGAAGTTTGAGGTTGGCTACCATGGCCTTCTTCACATTGTGACTCTACCCGATCGTCGTAAAATGCCAGACCCACAAGGTGTTCCGAGAAGAACCAAAGGTGACGACAAAAGGCAGAAAATGCGGCATCTGCAACGGTTCGGTTTGGATATGTTTGAAAAAGTTTAAGCATCTGTGCATCATTCAAAGAAGCATGAGAGGCAAGTGGCGACCATAAACAAGAGCGACGAAGAGAGCAACTTCAGTCAGTCCTTTAAGCTCTCTGGCAGTCAAAGTCATTTGGTCTTGAAACAGCACCATCTTCAGAGAATAGATGGCCTTGGCCATCCACCTTGCATGTTGCATTGCACCAGGAGCCCGAAATGTGATGTCCGTTCCAGCTGATCCTCCTCAAAAGAAGACCAAGCAAAATCGAAGGAGTTGTAGGTAATCCTCTCTTGGCTGCTGATGAGTAATGGCATTAGTGTAGAATGTCACCATTTCTTTCCAGAGGATTTCAGTAGCACTGTTGAAGAGTTCATCTTTAGCAGGCAAGTAATCGTGTAGTTTAATATATGGCATTTCTTCTTAAACCTCTTGAACAGGCCTACTTCAGGCCATCCAGTTCCACCAAACAAAACTGTGAATACGCTGCTAAGGACGACTTCCAAGACGTGATGACGACGGCCGATATTGACAAGCTCACGACCAAGGGCTTCCTCGATGAGGACACAAGCTCCCTTGTGAATGCCAGTGTTGGACGATGTGGTATCAAACACCCTGCACTATCAAAGACCCTGCACTACATCGCGTAGTTTCCATTCATCTAGAACTGTTATGCAAGCAGCAGCTTGTTCATTCCCAGTTCCTCGTCCAATTTAAGGAACCACCAGCAGCTTCACAATTCCGTTACCGGTCACGATCACAGTGATTTGGTCCACGGTTTCTTCTGCAATTTACTATCCCAATGTAGAACATTCTATGGAAAAATTGTCTTTGCCTGCCTTAACAACAGTTTGCAAGTGGCCATTCTAGATCTCCTTATCGTGCTCCGAAGCAGCACCAGATCCTCTAAAATGTGTTCTAAGGCCTTGGCTACTGATGCCACCACAAACATAGCACCACGATCAGAAAGATTGACCATATCCAGAGCACCAGCAACTTTGGAACTTGATATTATGTTCTTTGCTGACTTACGGCGCTAAGTCTTCGGGATAGATTGTGCTTCATCGACTAAAGATGGAAGGAAGTCCGTGTCATCACCCGTGTTACTGTCAATGCCTTCAGATATGGATGGAGTGCTGCTTAGGACCTCAGCGAAGTCACCACATGCTTCTAGCTGCTGTGACTTTCGCCTGTCACTGGCTTGCTCACGCGCTCTTTTTCTTGCTTTCTTCTCTAACAGTTTGTGATCCACTCCCGCCATACTGATGCTGTTAACATCTATCCTCTGCATGGCAAGCAATTGCTTATCCTCAACATTGGTCATTATCTCCATCACATCCCTAGGTGCAATGTCAAAAAGATTCTGAAGATCATCCTTGAATGATTATTTTTTAATCCTACAGCTTTCCAGTGATGTTGTCTAGTTCCTCTTCAGTAGCTGATATACATCATAGAGCTTTCTGAGTTTTCTTTCTCCGGAATCGACTGGCTGTGTTGGGATTCTAGCTTTCTTTCTTATCTCCAAAAGTTCAGTGATGGTACGGTGAATACTTTCACTAACATTTAGATGCTCTTCCTGGTGATGAAAGAGGAGACAACGGATGATATCACCATTTATTGACAATCTGGATGAATATAACAACTTAGTGCTCTTCCCCACGAGCCACACGGCTGATGAACTTCGTGTAGCAGTAGTCATCTACTTTACTGTAGTGAATCTAAAATTATATAATATAAATAAGCACTGCAATCACACAAGTTAATACAATTTTACATGGTAGCTAGAAACAATGCATTGGGTATGATTATTACTTGTGTAAGCTTGTAACAAATGTTCACTTTTTTCTGTAATTACTTCAACAAAATAACAAAATAGTTCAAAAATAACTCACCAAAATAACAGACATAAATTCTGTTGACAAACTATAACCCTCAAACAATATTTATTTGCTCAAATTTTATATAATTACAGATGCTGATTAAGTAAGTAAATTTAATATAATAATGAGACGGCTATTGGCTAAGGGACAAAATATTTCAAAAAGCAATTATATCGCTAAAATTGTTGAATTATAGCAACCCCTAAAAACAACTTCAAATGGTCAATTTTTTTGCCAGACTACTACACATGCCCAGTGGAACAAATTTAGGCTTGTGGAGAGAATTTAGGAAGACTTTTATTTTTTTCATATAGATGTGGACCGCCCTTGAAAAGCATGTTGACGATTTTTTAAAAAATATTTTTGTAATTCAATAAAAATTGTGCTGAGTCACATTTAATTAAATGAAAATAAATAGAATGAGGAGCCAGAGTTAGCACTGGCTTTAATAAATAATAACCAAACACCTATTTTTATAAACCTTTAATTGACATTTTGACTGAACACTTTTCTTCAAAATCATTGCATTTTACAAACCTGTATTATCATTTCTATTAGATCTCACTCGACGTTAGTAATATTTTCACTCCATAGTGGTATAGCTTACTTAGCAACCATAAATTACATTTTTATTATATTAGCATGATTTCGGTGAAAACTTATTGTAATCAAGTGATATTCGCTAAATAGGGTATTACTTGATAAAAATTCTAATATTAATTTTATTCAACGATGTTGTCAAAATTAAATCATTAGTATTATTCTTTTGGTCACGAGTATCGTTCAACGAGAGTGAATTTTATTTTGTACACTATAGTCAAAAAATATCGACTTTCAACATCTAGCACAGCGTTCTATATTATTGAAAAGTTTTAGCAAATGCTTTGATCAATAATTTAAGAATTTCAGATATAAGAGGTTTTTTCGGAGAAATATCATTAAAAACGAGAGTAGTCTTTAATTATATGTTAAAGATCAAAAAGTGGAGGTTACGATCTTAACACTATTTATTTCTCTGACTCCAAATTTCAAAAATGTCGGTTGTGGTCCTATTTAAATAAAATAACACAAGACAATTAATTATCTATATGTTTTATTTAGTGTACAAAGTTTTACAAAAAACGTTTCTATGTGCAATTTAAATAGTATTGAAAGAAAACTGGATCAAAGGATCCCTGCACAAATATCCCACAAAAAGTTGGTGGTCACTATTTCCGACGCAACAACTTATCTTAATTTTACAGAGGGTTAAGTAAGTTTTATTTTTGCGCTCCCCGAATACCGCGAAAGCTGTCTTCTGCTTTAGGTACTCTTTTAGATAATTTACTTTAATTAATTTAGTAATGAGCAGGATTAAGGAATCCGCTTTAAAAACTTTTAATTTATTTATTAAAAGAAAACGTACAAAATTGTTTCAAATTTTCTGATAGGTAGTTTGGATAACTCAGATCCACTTCGTCAATGTTTCGAATTCGGTTTCTCCTCTGAATAATTCGTATCCAATAGAAATCAATCGGTAACTCTTCGGAATATTAAATGCTTCTCTTGGATATCTGGACAATTATTTCTAATTGCTTCTTTATTCTTGTTTTTCACTCCTGCCGTTCAATAATTTGAGTCTTCTTTATATAGCTGTTTTCTTGTGATTAATCCTCAACGATTTGGTAGCAGATGTTCTTCAAATATAATCTTCCTGGTTCAATAAAATTTCCTCCAACAATAATAATAATCTGAGCTTTCTTCAAATAATTTCTTGGGATTAGTACTCCACGATTGGTATCAGATTTTTCGACAATAATCTTTTTGGTTATAATTTTACTTTTTGTATCGGTTTTCAATAATATAATGTTTCTGTTTTTATATTTAAAAATTAATAATTTAAGTTTTAATATTATTACTATTTATAGATAGACGTCATCAAGGACTCAAATTTAGTAATTTCTTGACGTATTTTTAAAATTTATTTTTAGTAATTTAATTTTGTGACGTCACTAAAACGTCATTTTATTATTTTCTACGTCACCGTTTAGTGACGTCAACCTGACAATTAACACTGATGATTTTAAAGCTAAGAATCTATCCATGTCATATGTTGTCTCGTAATTAAAGTTTTCAAAAATATTTTTTAGGTAAAAAATGATGATAATCCTCATAATCAGGCTATTATAATAATTTGAATTTTTGGTATGTTATCCAGAAAAATCATATTAACATATTAAATGTCCAAAAATCAAAAAAGAAGCAGAATTTGTGATTCAAAATCAGAATTGACTATTATATTTTCATGTGATATTATCTATCTTTCATATTTTTGTGACAATATCTATCTTTTATGTAACATTATATCTTTAAAAGGAGTTTATTTTCTAGTTCATAATATATAAAAGAAAATAAATCAGAACAAGCATCAAAAAATATCAAAATATAAAAAAGTTTTAATTAATTAATATATAAAATTTAAATAAGAATTTTATGTTGAGACATAAACATGTGGAGTAAAAATAATAATAAATATTATCTGAGTAATAAAATAATCCAAAAATGTCCATAATATAAATCAAAGCAAGTATCAAAAGATATCAAAATATAAATTAATTAAAATATAAAATTTAAATAAAAAAACAATAAAGAATATATAAATAATAATTACCTAAAAAATTTTCTCATAGAATTTCATGTAGAGGCATAAATATATGGAGAGAAAGTGATAATAAATATTATTTGAGTAAAAAATCGTAAAATTTCCATAATATAAATCAAAAATTAATAATTTACCAAAACAAGCACCAAACAGGTGCAAAAATAAATTCCACTAGATGGAATGAAAACAAATCAATTCCACCAAATGGAAAAATAACAAATCTAATAATATTAATAATAATAGTGATAGTGGTAATAATAATGATAACAATAATAATGACGACAATGATATTAATAATATTAATAAATGTAGAAAGTCCACCAGGGACGTAAATTTAAAAATAATTAAAAGCAAAAAACAAAACCCTTCAAATGTCAAAAAATAAAACAGTATAACTACTGAAAACAATTTCAGTATAAACCACCATAAAATCATAACTTAGGTTTCTAAGTCTCCAAAACTAGAAGTTTAAATTAAAGCCAACAGTACATAGCCTAGCTTGGGCATCTGCATTTGAACACAATCACATTTAAAACAAGAATTTATTGTTAGCAACCTTTTGGTAAAGGTAAATTTTTTTTGTAAATTTGGTTTATTGAAAATGATAAATTTTAAACCAGTGTTATCTTTTTATTTATATAAGTGACCAAAGTTGAGAAAGTGGAACCTCAAAATATATGTTAAATGTTTCTAATGCAATTAAGTTTATACATGAATAAATAATTTTGGCATTTTAATAGAACACCATCAATATTTCCTTTTGCTTTTGGTATTTATTTGACATAATTTTTAATATTTTTCTTGTCATGCTAATTTTGAATTTATTTTTCAATTTCTAATATTTAGTTTTACTGCTTTATTTCCATTTTGAATTATCGTGATGGATAAAAACATTTTAAATTACCCAACAAAAACAAACAAATTTTTTTCAATAAAACTAAAAATTTACATTTCACTTTTACAAATCAATATTTACATTTTAAATGCTTTTTACCATCTACTCTTTGATCTTTCTCATTGGCACTTCTTTTCAAGGAGGATTTCTCTAGTTTTCCCGATTTAGACACTTCACTGTTTTCAAGATTTATTTTCAAATCAGATATTGGAATTCTAATTGAAAAATTGATTTTTTCCTCCGACGCCAGAGTTTTCTTGCCCGACACAATGTACGTGTAATTTGTGAATGAACCGAAATGAAAATTCAATTTCAAATATCCTTCATGGATCAGATAGCAAATTGCTTTATCGAAAAACAATTTAATGTCGATTATTCCCGGAAATCGATTAATTAAATCAGTACTGTACAAATTCATTTGATTGGCCAGTTCTCCGACAAGTTTATTTCCGGTTATATTTGGGTTTTTGGATTTTTTCACATTATCGATAATTGCCAATGCAGATTTGCAGACATCGGTGATGTCTACCGGTGACATTGTCGATTCTAACTTGATAAATCAAACGATTGCTATTATTATTTATCAAGTTACCGGTATCAGTACAAATTGAACACATCGTTTCGCAATCGTTTTCTGAATGTTTTTCACCGAATATCGGTGCAAATAATGCTCGCTTACATACGCTTTCATCAAGACAATATTGATTAATTATTTGTAGATTTTTAATGCCAACTTTTTCCGTGAACAGATTTGATGCGAGTTTAAAGTATTCTGATAATTTCCAGAACAAAATACAATCGGATCTTTTACCGTCACGGCCTGCTCTACCAGATTCTTGATAGTAATTCTCTAAGCTTTTACTCATAGACATATGGATGACAAACCTCACGTTTGGTTTATCGATGCCCATTCCGAATGCTATTGTAGCAACAATCACATTGCACTCCTCATTCAACCATTTACTGTGTACATCTTTCCTGTATTCATAACTCGTATTTGCATGATAAAAACATGCATTAATACCATTCAATACTAACTCATTTGTAAGAGTTTCACAGTCTTTTTGAGTAAAACAATAAACAATACCTGAAAACTGAGTTTTAAACATGGCAATCAATTTAATAATAAACACAGACGTTTTACAATGTATTTCAACAGATTCACTGTCATCGTCGGGTTTGATAGACAATGCTATTTATATTATAGATAATTTAAACAAATTCTATTTTTTTTAATTCTATTGATTTTTAACAAATATTTTTTATTGATTAAATGTAATTTGAATATAACAACGCCAATATAACATATATATTATACAACAATATATTTTGATAGATTCACTGTTAGAATTGAAATTCAAGCTTAAATCGCCTTTTTTATAATAAACTAAATCATTAAATTTGAAACAATTTAAATTATCGATAAGCTTAATAGATTTTTTGTACTTTGATACGTAACATAATTTTACATTCATTTTAATCATATATCACTTCAAAAACAACAAAACAAACACAAATTTGCGATATCTAATATTAATCAATTCGTTCAGTCGACAGTGCTATAAAAACCTAAGAACAGAGATGACGGTTAAAATGTGGCATTTCATCCATGACATATGTATATTCATAACCGAGATTCAAACAATCTAAGTAGTATTTGAAATTCACTAATAAATACAAAGTTCAAACAGCAAAAATTAAAAACAATCTTGTCACATAGAATACACAACTGCTTTTTCATATTCTTTCGCAAACTTTATAACACTCTAAATATGACAATTCAAACATAAACATATAATTGTGGTCACTCAATGCCTTTTAGTCGACAGTGATCAAGAACATGATTAAAATCTTTTGTTAAAATTTGAGTTTTAAAAACAATATTTTTAATTTTTAAAAATTTAACGAGTTAGTTTGTTTAAAAAGTAACTTAATTTCGTATAGTTTGCATTTCAATTCTACCCAATGAGGGCACTCAATCTGTCTATGGTTATGTTGGGTTGGCGTTTTCTAATATTTAAATCAATACCATTGTTAAGTATATGTTACAATCAATTTAAAAATTGTACTTCTCCTGTTTTTCTCAACTTTTTAAAAGAATGATTTTTGAATTAAGGAAAAAAATGCAGAAATTTAATATAAGAAAAACAATCAGTGATTCAATTGGCTTTGAGTGATAAAAATGGTGCTTAGGTGGTGTTCGGATCATGGTTATGAATATATATGTCATGGATGCAATGCCACACACATTCGAATGACTACACGTCATCTCCGTTCACAAGTTATTGATCACTGTTGACTGAGGGAATCGATTAATATTAGTGAACATAATTTTGTGTTTTTTTTGTATGCTTTAAAGTGATACACGATAAAAAATACATGTAAAATTATGTTACGTATCAAAGCAAAAAAAATTATTGACGTTTAGTTAAAATTTCGTATTTTTTAAAATTTATTGTTTTAGTTTGTTTAAAAAAAGCTCATTTAAATCCCTATAGTTTTATTTTCAATTATACCCGATGATGACAATGAGTCTGTCAAAATATAGTGTAGTATAATATATTTTGGATTGATATTTTCTTAAATTCAAATTTGTGTCATTTTAATGTGTATGTTATAATCAATTTATATAATAAATCATTTTTCAATTTTTAAATCATCGCTAAAACGAAAATTTAAAATAAAAATTACAAATTTAACTTAACAATCATATATAATTGGAAAAAAATAACAAAAAAATATACTAATTATACTAAGGAACATTGTTAACTGAAGATTGATCAATATAAGAGAACACAATATGAGTGAAGAAGAGATGTCTGATTTTCAAATTTCATTTAAAATTTTTAATAATTATAATTATTACTACAATTTTAAAATTCAATATGCCTCAGTGAGTTTATTTGGAAGTGAGGAAAAAGAATTAAGTAATTGTTATATATTGTAATATTTCTGTGTGAATTGCTTTTTTATCTTTGCACATTCAATTATTTGAAAACATTCCTAGATAAATGTTATAAGGTAATATTTAAACAAAACTTAACTTTACAATTTTAATAGATCATAATTTATCAAATAGTATCCTTCATTTTAGTTTTATTCTTTTAAAAATTGATATTACGTATTTTTCGTAGGGGTACATATAGTGTTTTCCAACAGTATATATATATATATATATATATATATATATATATATAGAGAGAGAGAGAGAGAGAGAGAGAGAGAAAGAGACAGAGTTTTGAATTTTGATGTTGAAAGCTATAATAATAAATACATAAAATAAAGTTAATCAAAGTAAAAAAAGAAATAAAATTTTAATAATTTTTTTTAAAACTATAACCCCAGGGAGAAAATTCTTAACCGAAAGAGAACACTTCTTAATTGTCTTATCGTATCATCACATAATAAACCTTACAACTATATACTCATCACAATATTCTGGTGCGTCATACTTCGATGCATTAAAACAATTTCTAGTTTTCCAAATTTCTTTTAATGATAATTCTGATTTATAATAATCATTTATTTAAAGTTTTTCCATGGAATTTCAAAAATCTCTATTAATAATTTATTTAACCTTATTTGTAGTATTGGGGTTTAATTTTATGATTTTGAGGTATTTATTCGACTTTCTTTTCTTTTTTATTTTGTCTTATGATAATATTTGTATTAATTGATGTTTCATAAATCAGAGAGAACACCAATCCAAAATATATATTCAGCTACAATATATTTCGACTGAAAAACAGTCTTCTTCAGATATTCTTGAACTTTAAACTATTTAGAATAAACCATTGTTATTTTAACAAATTTCTGCTTTTAAATTCTCAAAATATTTTATCAAAAATTAAAAATTTTGCTTTTTTTAAAATCACAAATTCTACAAAATGTTAAAAAAATTAATTTTTTAAATTTTACAAAACCGAGACTTTAACAAAATTTAAATAAAATTTTTAACGAAATATTTAAAAATATTTTAAATTTAGTTTCATCCTGCATCAAAAAATTGCGCTTACTAATATCAATCAATTCCATCAGTCGACTGTGATCATAAATCATTCTATCTTATTTTAGACAACCAAAACTCTTTGCCAAACGATATTTATATATAGGTATCAATATATCAACGATTATTTGTCACATGCCTGTGTAACCCAAAGTGAATGTAGGGCTATTTTAAAAAAATAATAAGGTCTGAAACCCACATAAGAATTATTTATGATAAATACTGAGAAATATTACGTTTTCAAAAAAATAGTTTACTGTTAAATTTTAACATAAGACTTGTTTGGAAAATTTTCTGGAAACAACTAGAAATCCATTTAAAAAGTTAATTCAAAGGTTATTTTTCTGAATTGTATTTTTAAAATAGAAATTTTAATTAATATATCATTAATTAATTGATTTTTTACAATTTATGAAATTTCTCAAAGGGCCACAGATTTGGATCTATAGGGCCGCGGTTTATACAGGCTCGATTTATCATCTCAATTTGTATTAATCTTTAGGATTAGTCACATTATTTCCTTTATTAATAGAATCCATCATATAAGTTTAATTCAAATAATTTGTATTTTATTACAATATTATTTAAACAAAATGGTTTTATTAGTAGTATTTATTTTAGTTGAATAATGTTTCTAAAAATCCCACAATTAGTATAAAAAGCGAATTTATTTCCCCAGTGAAAATTTATTTATAATTAAATAATAGTCATATTTATTTTATTTTCTTTTTTTAATATAAAAAAAAATTATTCTTAATTCTAAAATTTGCGTTTTTATTTTAATACGGTTTTAAATTAAAAGGTGTATGAAATATATTTTGTATGTACGTACAATAATCAGAACTTATATTTGGGTTTTCTTCGTAACGTTTTTGCGAGGTTTTTTTGGAAAATTTTTCTCTATTTCATATTACAAGGTTTTACAAGTTTTGAATTTCGTATTAAAAGAAAGAAAATTGGTGAATAACAAGATTGTGTTTAGTGGTGATTTTATTCACGAGGAAGCTTTGTATTTAAGGAGTTGGTTTCATTTATTATAAATTACCTGATTGTCCTAAATATCGGCTTTTGATTAATTTGCATATCTCTTTGTCATCTTTATCATCATTGGATAAAAATTTAACCTAACAACTAGGTTTAAAGTAATTAATGGAGAAGTATTACGTTATAAAACAGATTCGGGCGATTGTAGACATCTCTATAGACCAGACAATCGGCATTTAATCCCAAAATTTCTTTTATATCATCTATTATGGAATCAGTAGCAGTTGCTGTCAAACCAAGAATTGGAATTTTTGGAAAAAGGGATTTGAATATGTGCAACCCTTTATAATCTGGTCGAAAATCATGACCCCATTGACTGCAGCAATGGATTTCATCAATTACAATTCGGGAGATTCGATTATCCGCGTAGGATTTTTCAATCGCTTTCATTAATTTCTTACTTTTTGAGATTTTTTCAGGTGTGACAAAAATCAACTTATATTTCAATTTGTCGACCTAAAATTTAAACTTAGGTAAGTAATCTTCTGATAAAAATATTTCTTAAAATCATATTATTTATTATGAACTTGCAAAACTACTCGACTGTGTTTGAGGTTTTTCTGTCACCTTGTTATATATAATTGTATATTCACTCCAAATGGACTGTAAAAATAAAGCTATTCTACCTAAAGGTCAAAGTTATTATAATTATTTGTCTTAGGGTTAAGATTTTTATAAATTAATTCTCCATTATTTATAATATTTTAATATAAAAATTTACGAAATTTTTTTTTAGATGTTTTAGGATATGTTATTATTTTAAATAGTGATAGGAAAAAAATATGTGTTGTCATTTAGTTTATAAAAGAAAAAATATTATTTATAAAATTATTTAATTTTTATTTTTCGATTTTAAATACAACATAAATAAACAACTGATAAATTATCAATAGAATTTATAATTGAAATATATATCTATATAAGATTATATAAGCTGGCAAACCAAAATGTTAAGATTTTGATATGTAAGATTACAGATTTATTTAGTAAATTATAAGTATATCATAAGGATTTTTTTTGTTTTTCATTTCTGATTTCTTTATAAGTGACATAATATTTTCTACACAATTTGACTATGAATCAGATTTATTTAAGGTATTCACGAATTTTCGGCACAGCCTTTTTTTTCAAGTGGAAATATTTCTCCCTGATATTTCTCTAACAGATTACCACCTTTTCTGTCACTTAGAATTTTTTTTGAGGAATAAAAATTCCCAAAAGCAAGACTTGAAGAATTCTTTGGCTCAAAAGAAGAAAGTTTTTATAAACATGGCATAGATTTACTAGTTTCTCTTTGGAAAAAATTGTATTAAGCTGATAGAAGCTATTTTGATTAAATAAATTATGTTTTGTTATGAATTGAGCATTTTTATTTCAAAATAAAATAAACGACATTTCATATGAAACAACCTTATAAAACATGCTAAATGATTATTTTGTTAATCTAAAACTTAAATAAATAATAATTTAAACATTCACAATTTTTACTAATGAATTTATTAAAAAGTAAAGACAAATATTTTTTAGACAAATATATAAATTTTTAATATTTTAAAGGTAGCAAAGTTTTAATTTTATTGTTCTCTTGGTAGTTCAGTAAGATCGAGACGTCAACCTGTGCACCCAACTGTTACTCGACTTGCAATTTCGATATAAATATTTGTTTAAAATCGTCAAATAATTAAATTCATCGAATTCTATTCGACACAACAGTTCATTGTCAGAATCCCCAAATAACTGTATTTTACTGTATTTGAGTGAAATCGTTGTTACTGTCGTCATCATCGTTACTTGGTGCTGATAATAATCGTCAATAAAAAACCAATAGATCATAAGAAAACTTTAATTTATGGTGGATGAAATATAAATCGGATTTTTCCTCGGTATTAAAAAAGTCTATGGCGAATCTAGATATTTGCTGTGTAAAGCAAAATAATATTTCAAAAAATCACTACACAACAAGAGCATTATTGATTTACTTTAATTCAGACGACGAATTCGATTCTCCTGGTAATTTTATGATATCAACCAATGAAAGGTACAGACAAGCTGAATATTAGGTTTTATGAAGAAAGATCTAATCTATATGATTTCTTTCTATCGGTAGCATTAACAAGTGTTTTGATATGTTTTAAACCCGTTAATTAAATATGAAATAATATTCCATTTATGAAATAAATGTATTAGTAACATGATTGTATTTTACCGGGTCGGATTGCATTGATTTATAAACTTCATTTTGTAATTTTACTGGGCAATTTGCATCGAGAGACACAGAAGGAATTCCGAATCTTTGTGAAATCAATAGTTGATCTTGCATCAGTGACACCAAAGGTGAGACTGCAATTGTGAGTCCAGTAAGTAAGGATGGTAGTTGATAACATAAACTTTTCCCACCACCTTAACGATAGGAAAGTTATCATTGTTGAGATAGACGATTAGAAATTATGCTTTAATGCAACATAAGTATTGGATAAGTGGAAAATAATCCATATTTTGTTTTAATATTCAAATGGCAGATGTGTGTTTATGAATGACTTATAGAGATATATAACTAACCCCAAATCAAACACCGACCAATCTATTCATATACAATCGACTGATATTCAATATCAATCAGTGATACTAATTATTGACTTTCCAAATCTATTTTGAATTTCAGGCACCAAGGTTTTAGGATAATCTATAAGCTTCATTTATGTTTAATTTGAGTCGGGTTTCTTCTTAAAGTTAATTTGCTTATGGATAATTTAATCCTTTTTTAGCAATCCGGGTTTTCCATCATTCAATTAATTTTAAATAGATTTTTGTATTCTATAAATATTTCTTTCTTTCGATTTTAATTTTTATATTTGAATTCGTCTCATCATTTGGCATCGGCCCATAGCCGTTTTCTCCGGAAAATATTTATTTAAAATTTTAATTAGCTGTTTTTTGCACTTTAATTATTATTTTGAATTTTAATATTTTTATTGATTTTTAATTTCCGTTTTTATTTGTGCTTTTATTGTATTTATTACACCTTTATTCCGGATAAATAGGTCGCTTTTTGTGTATTTTATGATTGGTCGATTCTGAATTAAATAAATTCGATAAATTTGATTGTGAAGTTTTATCTTTTGTAAAATTTAGAGTTGTGAATAATTAAGAAAAATCCATATTGTGTAGCTAATACAAAATTGTAAATGAAGTCGAAAAGAAATCTTTAGTAAACGGAAATGCCAAGAATAACAGATAGAAAACCTGAATTAAATGATGAATTTATTGGGAATGAAAAAGTTTCCCAGTATAGAAATATATTTCTGTTTATTTTCTATCATGTTTGCATCAGATTTTATGGTGAACAAGTTTGATTTGACACAAATAGTTGAAGTTAAATAGTAGAAAAAAAATTTCCATTAAATCTGCCCAACTTTTTCTAAATTCTATTCACGAAATTCTCTCAAATTTATTATTAAATATAATTGAGTAGTAGTAGTCTTCTTTGATTACTTCCATACAGACAAATAATTCACTAACTATAAACTTATCTGGTGTTTTAATGTTTTCCGATTTCCAATCTCCTTTCATGTCCAATAAGTTTTTTCCCCATGACCACCCATTTTAAATTTTATTCCATCACTCTATGTGGCTAGAAAGCCAGGTAGAATCCCATTGGAGGTGAAAAACCCCCCAAATTTATGCTTTTGCTAAATATTTATGGCAACCGTTTTATGCTTAGAGGAAAAAATATTTTAGTGAAGTTTAAAAATATAAACTGATAAAAGTGTAAGCTTGATAAGGGGCCGTCCATAAATGACGTCACGCGATTTTGTACCCCCATCCTTCCCCTTGTCACAAAACGTCTAGCCTCCCCTGAAATATGACGTCTCAAATATTTGGTCCCCTTCTTAAACAGCCGTATTTCATATTTAAAAATGAACATGTTTCTAATCACTTTATTGACATTTTAGTATGTATTTAGTGTAATGCTGCACTTTAATATCGTATGAGAAAACATGTATTAAAAAGGAGTCCATGGAAAACTGAAATTAGTATAAAATTCTGTTGAAAAAATACAAAATTTAAGATGTGACGTCACAGTTCTTAAACACCCCCTCCCACTCATTACAGATGTGTGACCCTCCTCTTGCCCTAGGTGCGTGATGTCATTTATGGACGGTTCCTAAGCTTTTCTTATTTATCGTTTGTTATAACTGAATAATGCACTAACTTTGATTTATGAAATGAAACGAATACTAAACCTGTTGTTGATCGTGTTGAGGCTGATAGTGATACTGAAACGCACAATTCTCAAAACTGGTAAGTTCTGATCATTGTGTCATGAATTTATTTATTTAATTATTATTTAATTGAGATCTTTCTGAAATATAAACCGCATCTTATCAGTGAAAGGAACCGTCTCAGACTCACTCACTCATTTTGCAAGGTATATATGCTGCACTATACATGCATTCCATAAACCTCTGGATATCCAGAGATATATGATACATGCATGTAGAGAATAATACGAGCTTGTAGGATCCAATCGTTACTTTTTTATACTTTTTTTCAGTCTGATTCAAATAGCTCAAGAAGGCCTGGAAATTCCTGATGACCTAGCAAGAATTTCAAACAAAGACAATAGTTCCAGTACATATATTATAGTCTTCCTTGAAAAATGCGTATTTGAGTGGCACAAAAAGAAGTTGACATCCATAGCAAAATACACACCGTGTTTGTTTCGGGAAATTCATGAGGTTTTCATTATTTGTTGGCTACCCTCCCCCAAAATTAGCAACACCCCTCCAATACTCAAATCCTGGTAATATAGCGCCACATTACTCGATATCATTTATATATCAAATAGTATTATCATTATTTAATTGTCATTTATTATATCAATATCAATTTAATTTAGTATAGATTTTTTATATGCAATTAATTACATTTATTAATCAAGCCGTATTCAGCATGAATATTCTGTTGATTCATAAAATGAAATATTTCACTCCATTGGAAAATTTAACAGCGTTTTTTTCTACTTGAATCGTTCTTTTCAATTTTTTTGCCTAATTATTTATTTGATTTAAATTTTTAAAAATGAATTTTAAGATTTGATTTAGACATTATATATTTGAATTTATATTTTTTATAAATATTTTGGTATTGAATTTAAATAAATTTCATATATTTTACTTTTAATTGTGCCAAAGCCCCAGAAATGGATTGAAAAACTGATCTAATTACTATTCAGTAATTTTGATTGGAAATTTTACAAAGAATGTTTTTAAATTTCGTACAAAATATTAAAAAAAAATTATTTGAATATACTTTTTACATTCAATGAATATTATTTTTAAACTTTTAAAGCTTTTATTAAAATAATTGTTTCATTAAATTTGTGTAAAAATAACATTTACCTGTAGGTTTTATTAAAATACAATCTCTTTTACTTAGAGTTGTATTTATTGTTTTCAATTGCAAAGCTCTAAATTTATCCATTTTAAACACTTCTTGGAGTATCTTATTAACGGTTAATGACCAAGGGAAAGAATCATTTTCATAATCAGTATTATCATTTACAAAAGCTGATTTAATATGTTGTTCCAACTAAGAATTGTTAAACAGCAATATATACTACAAATAGTATCAAATATCTTACAGCTTGCTTTTTTTTCATCAATTCTGATTTTTCAGCTAATAATATATGAAACTCTTCTTCAATTTGTATTATTCTTTCTTTGATTTTCACAAGTTGGCCTATTTTAAAAACGTTAATCAAATCGTTAAGTATTAATAATAACCGTTATAATCACACATGAAGCAAAAAATGGAAATTATGATAATTTTCAAAATTAATTTACTTATAAAGGTAAATATATATTTAAAATATAATTAACCTCGAAATATTATAAAATTATTATCATTATATAAACAAATACTTTTAATTTTATTAATTTAATAATTTATAGTGTAATATATGAAATTAAGCTATATTTTCCGCATTTTTATAGTAGCAGCTTTTTAAGCTAATAAGAAACCTGCAAAAAATTATAAATATATATATATATATATAATGAATTAGAATCAGTGGTGTTGTCGAGCCGGAACGCTCCGGAACGTCTTTCCGGTACTTCCCTTTTGAACAGGAACGCGTTCCGGAACTAAAGATGATTTGTGATAACGAGAATTGGCTGACGTATTGAAAAAAAATTAAAAAGAATTGCTGATTTTTTTTTCTAATTTTTGACGAATTTTTATATGTATTATAAACAAGGGTTTGAACCGAACCCGAACCCGAACAAAATATTGTTTGAGTACCTAATATGCGTATTTTATAATTTGTTAACTAATTTTTATTAAACGTTCCTATTATTGTAATAAACATATATATATACATGTACACAAAATGAGTTTCGTAATGATTTTCGTTTCCTTTCCTTTTTATGCTATATACAATGCCGATCCTGGCGACGGGCGAAAATTGGGGGAAATCTCCCCCCGTCATCAAATTTGGGACATGAAACCTAAAAAATAAGTCGCTGCCATGATTATCATGGAAAATCACCCCCAGTCGTTAAATTTAAGACATGAGACCGCACAGAGCGGCCGCGTACCCATGATCGGCCCTGTCTATATACTTACATATACGCGTTCCGGTAAAAAAAACAAAAAATTTTCAAAGTTTTATGAGCGGGTTACAAATTCTAATTATAAATTATGTTTCTAATTATGTTTATGAACGATGTTTATCTTATACATCAACAAAATCTATGAGGGAAAAACATGAAAGATTGTGTGAACTTAATGAACCAGCTCTTATTAAAATGCCTATCGGTGATAATGCACAAATGAGTTTTAATAAAAGTAAAAATCTTATGCAACCTTTAGCTGTTATATCTGGAGATTTTGAAGCTGTTAATATTAAAAAAAATTTTAAAAGAAGAATATCTTAAAATCCTATAAAAATATGATTTAATAGATTTATATAACAAGTATAATTATGTATATAATGAAAATGAAGATGAAGAAGTAGGAATTAAAAACTTTTCAATTACAATAAAAAAATCTTTTACAATTCCTCTAACAAATCAAATACCATCTGCATTTTGCTTGTATTTAAAAAGCAATTATCCAGAATTAATCAAGTCGAGGGAAATATTTTATAGAGGAAATAATTCAGAGCAAGTTTTGGAAATATTTGTTCTATATATTATTTAAAATTGAAAATAAATTATTTAGAATAATAAAAGATTCTAAATATGATTTAAACATGTCTGATGAACAACAAGAAGAATTTGAAAGAGCTGAAAAATGTTGGATTTGTAAAAAAGGTTTCTTCCTGGAGAAATAAATTTAGAGATCATGATCACTTTGTAAAATAAAATAATTATAGAGGTGCAGCACACAAATCTTGCAATATTAAATTTAAGAAACCATCAAAGATTCCAGTAATATTTCACAACCTATTCAATTATGACATACACTTGTTTATTAAAGCATTGGATATAGATAATAAAAATTCTTTTAATATTATAGGAAAAACTAAAGAAAAATATATATGTGTGGAATATGGATGTTTAAAATTTATTGATTCCGTGAATTTCCTCAGTGGAAGTTTAGATCAAATATCCAAAGCTTTAAAACTTGAAGATTTTAAATATACAATGGAAAATATTTTAATTCCTAAAAATATTCCAGTTGAAAAATAAAAAACTTGTTTACAAAAAGGAATTTATCCATATGATTACATCGATTCCTTTGAAAAATATGAAGAAAGTGATCTTCTGTAAAAAATGATTTCTATTCAATTTTAAACGAATGTGACATTAGTGATGAAGAATATTCAAGATATTTGGAAATGTATCAACTATTTAAATATAAAAATTTGGGAGAATATACAAATCTTTATTTAATACTTGATACATTTATATTAACTGATTGTTTGGAAAATTCTATAAAAAAATTTAGTTGAATCATTTTAATTATATTTCAACACCTTCATTATCTTGGGATTTAATGTTGAAAAAAAAGTGGTGTTGTTTTAGATTTACTAACTGATGTTAACATGTTTAATATGATAAAAAATAATATGAAATTAATTAACGATTTCAATTAATTATATACTATATTGCAAATATTGAGATTAAAATCATTTACATTTCTAACCATTTTTATTCAAGAAAATTAAATGATTTTAATTAACTAAATAATCATTTTTTCATATATATATATGATTTTTTTCTTTATCCAATGCAATATAATTATATTTTATAGATAGATGATTTTCAAAACTATTAAATTCTTCTTTGTCTAAAGTATCGCTAAAATCATTAAAAATACTATCTTTATTTCTTTTTCTTAATTTAGAGTATATGAAAAATTAGAATTTCCACGAATACTTCTAGATCAGGGGTGAGCAACCTTTTTAACCCGTGGGCCAATTTAAATTTTAAAATTTTGTGGCGGGAGCACTCATTAATAATTTACTAAGCTTCATATATACTAATAAACATTATAATATAAAAATACAAAAATCTAATTTTTCACATGGAATTATTTCATGATATTTATTACTCATTGATACATCGATATTTTCAGGAGGCCTCTGACCGACCATTTCTGCAGAAGAAGTTATGGAGTTTAATTTCCCGAAGGCAGTCGCTTGCGCTACACGTGAAATAGCTTTGCATTTTGTTTCTTCATATAATTCTTCACAAAAATCTCTAATGGATGTATCATCAGGAATTTTATCTTGAATTTGAAATAAACTCATAATATCTTGTTTTGATAAACCAGAGTTTAAACCATGAAAAATAATTTGCATTTCAGGTTAATCAATTGTTTTAGAAAACATTATTAAATTATCATAGTCTATAAAATTAGGAGTTAGAATCATTTTTAACAACAAAACTGTTTTCCCAGAACCAGAACTTCCAATTATCAACATTCTAAAAGAATTAGGTAAAATAGGATTGTGATTGAATTTCATAATATTTTTATTTCAAGTTGGTGTAAACGAAGATATTTTTAATAGTAAAATATTTAATCCATGAAAAATTATTTATTTTTTATTATGAGAATGAAAAATTCCACTCTATTTTAATATTCCCCTTTTTTTATTTTTTCAAAACTTGTTTTAATTTTTTATTTTTAGAAGGACTCTGTTTATTAATAGATTTTATAAATCCACAAATCCCATGTCCTTGATATGGATCTAAATAAATTCATTTTGCTTCTGGAGCGTCAGCGACTGCCTTCAGAGATTTTCCTTCTGGAGATTTTTCTTGTGAAGATTTTCCGTCTGATGAATTAAGAATTTTTGCCTTTGAAGCATCAGCTAATTGTACTTCTTTAATTTTTTTTACAGCGGTTGTTATTCCACCTGCTGCTCCTGCTGCAGCTGTAATTCCTCCAAAAATTGAAGGTAATAAAGCTGCAAGTGGAAGAATTCCTGTAGAGTGTTCTTTTTCTTTAATTTCTGCTATTTTCTTTTTACCAACATATTTTTTTCACCAATATACCCAACAGATGCAGGTTGGTTTGTTTCTATTATTTTTCTTATTTTGTTTTCTAGATTAGAGACACTTTGTGGATTACTATTTTGATCAGCCATTTTTAATAGAAGTTATTTATTAAAAAATAGGTTTTTGGAGTTTATTTTGATAGAATTTACATAGAATTTCTTCATTAAGAGAACCTTGTGTATCTAAATTCCATAAGTTATTTGTTTTGAGCCAGCATGTATTTCTGAAATGATAAAAATTTCTTTAGACCATTTATGTGTTGAACCTTTTTCAAATTTATTTTCCCATTTAAATTTCCTAACTCGATCTCCAATATCAAATTTTTTGTTTTTCTTGTTAATTTTCAAAAGCATAATTATTATCATGAGTAACCTCTCTTACTAAATCAGGATTATCACTTGCTTCTGTTGGGGAAACTCCTATTGTTCTATGAATTTTATTATTATATTTATTAATTAATTCTTGTAATAAGTCTATCCAAATTCTATTTCCACGTTCTGTAAATTTTTTATACATCCAATTTTTCAATGTTCTATTAAATCTTTCAATTATGGGATTATGTGAACCATGATTTAACCTATCATCCGGTGAATTAAAAGTTTAATAAATTTCAATATCATTTTCTTGTCAAAATGCTTCAAATATTTTATTATAAAACTCATTACCATTATCAACATATAATTTTTTTAGAATTCTATCTGGGGTTTTTTCAAATAAAAACTCGAATCCTTCTTTAATTGAATTTCCTGTTTTATTTTTTTAATGTAGAACCCAAGCATATAGAGTATACAAATCAATAATTGTTAGAATATATCTATAATTTTTATTATTTTTAGGATTTACGGTTTCAATTAAACCTACTGGCCAAATATCATATTTATTGAAAATTTTTATTTTTAAAAATTTTTAAGGTTTTCTATATGCTTAGTGTAACTTTGTTGCAAAACTTCTCGCTGGTGTAACTCATCTTTGTTTTCATTGCTATTTTTTCTATTGCTCTTGAAAATCTTTCAGAAAATGTTGGATTTTGAATATCATTTAAATCTTGAATCAAATCAATATCTGCTTTTTGACAAGAATGAATATCTTCTTAACGATATGCTATGTCATGTTTTAAAGCCACTGCATCGACTCTATTTATTGGTTCTTCTCCGTGTTTAGGATTATCATTTTCATCAAGTCTTATATCTAAACGAGTTCCTGGCGAAACATCTCACAAGTTTCCAAGAGAGCCGGACTATATCTTAAATAATCATAAAAATTGAGTAGACCTTTCATCCTCATCAACGTTTAGTCTCTAAACAATTTTCATATTCTAATCATAACGAACTTAGGAGACATGCTGCGGATTGTTCGTATATTCTTTTTCGTTTTTACCATTGGGATCTGTCATTACCCGAGTTCCTCCATTAAATTTCTCTAATGAAGTGGTAGAAAAAGACTTTAGGAGTTTCCCGCAATTTGAAGGTGTTGCATTTACTAAATTCATAAAATAATGAGATTTAATTTCTTGTAATAAATATTTTTTTAAAAATATTTTATTATGTTTTGATAATTTCTTCTTTGCTTTTAAGAGTCTTAAATTTATCAAATTAAAACATCTTTTATTTGTTCTTCATCTTCAAACTTAAAACTAGAAACTGGTAATGTGTGATCTATATACCAATAAGAACCTTGATTTTCCCAAGTCATTCCATCATAAAATTGAAATTCTATCCATTGATAAAAATCATTTATTGAACATCCTAAATATTTTAACAACGTTTGACCTTCTTTGACTTCTTTTAATGCTCTTCTAATACTCTCATATTCTAACTTACGTTAAACAAATATGTTGTTGTCGAATGTTGTTGGCTGAAAATCACCTATGAAACGCAATACTATTATTTTCGTATTGTTATTGTTTATTCAAATTGATACTCGTGGATGTAAAAACGTTCCATTCTATTAAATATTTCTTTCTCAGTTTTTGTCCAAAATATTGTTGGGCCAGCACACAAATAGCTTTGAGAATTGTTTAAATGCATCAGTAATACAGCACAAAAACCCAGCACCAAGATAACTTAAAATACAATATACAACACCAACTAAACACTTTAAAATCTGAGAGAATATAAATAAATATAAAATCAAAAAACATAAAAGTAAAATAAAATAAATACAAAATGCATCAAGAACCGCACGAAATCTACATAAAAAATAACATAATAACAAGAAAATTTGACCATAAAATGATCATTTATATAAAAGTAAAAATTAATGAATTAAATGAATAAAAATAAAATATTTTTGGCTGAATAAATTTAATTAAAAATGTTAAAAATAAATTCCCAATTTAAATTAAGAAATTAATAAAAATTTAATTTAGATATCACAAATAATTTCAAGGTCGAATTTTGTTTAATCGCAATAAAATTAACATGCAAGGTTAAGGCTAAATTGTAGGTATATATACTGATGTGTTTTCACAAAACAACACAACTACTTTGCAGTATTATTTTCAACTGGATAGGAATATTGATTTTCAGTCTCACCTGTAGACTTATCGTAGTAGTGTGCGTTGCAGCTATCTGCATGGATGACTGCGAACTTGTTAATTGGTAGATTAGTGCTGTAAATGCCATGAATTATAAATTATGCTACTACGAATTTCTATTATATGCTTACAAACTTCCGACGATTATTTCATGCATTTGAGGCTTTTACCCAATTGATCTGGTAATTTTCATTCATTCCTTTTTCGGCCCCACAGCCAAAACAAATTGCAAGTTATTAAACTTACACATAACTATCGAACTGTGTAAGTGCGGTGTAAGTCCACCAACAGTCGTGTCGTGAAGGTTCGGCGTGAGAACGCAAGAACCCAAACGTCAATTCATTGAACTAAATAACGAAGGAGAGTAGCTTGAGAGTGGGTCTTTTGGCTCAACTTTCTTGCACTTAATTTCGATAAAATTGACAAAAATCTTTAACAAAAATCGGCTCAAAATCACTAACCCCGAGTAGTCCAGTGGGCACTTATTAAATATAATATGAACATAAATAGATTCTTAAGGAAAAATAGAGGGAAAGGGTAGCGGGGAAAATAGCGAAATCGTTGCAACAGTTAAAATGAATAGCCATCAAAAAAAGATTAATCCGAACGACCAAAATTATGAAAAGAAAATTTTAAATAATATCTAAGAATTAAGTAAATTATTTCAGTTGAGACGGAAAATAAGGGCGGAAAGCTGAGCAAATTTTCGGAAATAGTTAAAACATTTATCTTAAAACTGTAAAATAAGGGCGGAACGCTGCTCAAATTTTCCGAATTAATTAAAATACTTATAGAAAATAGTTAAGTAAAAGTGAAATGTTGCTCGATTGTTAGTATAATATCCTTATAAAACTGTAAAATAAGGGCGGTACGCTGGTAAAATTTTCCGATTCAAGGAAAATACTTTGTCGAAAACTGTAAAATAAAGATGGATTACGGCTAAATTTTTATGTAAGCAAAGTATATTTTTTTAAGCCGAGGAATAAGGACGAATCTTTACAAAACATTTGATAATAATAATGATAATAGTAAGGATAATGATAATTATAAAATAACAATAATTATAACATTAATAGTAATAATAATAGTAATAATAATAATAATACATAGTAACCATGGTAATACTAGTAATAATAATGGGAACATTGTAGTTATAATAGGGATAAGGGTAAGAGATGTACTGTGTTTATTTAACATAACAAAGGGTTCACAGGCCATAAAAAAATCATCAACGCGAACAACGATGAGAAGGACTAGACGAATGGACATAAAGATAAATGATATGAGAGTATACGTTAACATTCGAAGGAGATTGGAGACTAATGGGAGCTAAAAATCGAAATCGAGCACAGGCCTTCTATCGGCAGCTCGTTGGACCCAGGGATCGTTCGGTCAATTATAGCATTAGCAATAGCGCTCACTTTTTGCGGACGATCCACCCATTTGAACACAGTTCCAACGTTGCTTATCAACGGGTGCCGAGTGGTAAGCGAAAGATGTTTGTATGGGGTTGTCTGGGTAACAACCATATAGTCGAAAATATCAACACCCAGAAACCCACCAATATAAACAATTAACTTTAGTTTCATAATACAAAAAAATGTTATCTGCTATACATTAAATTAAAACTAAATTTATTTATGAGATGAACATCCTTATAACTTGATTTTTAGTCGTGTATATAGAAATGTAATAGTAAATAGAATATTAAGTTTAAAAATTAATTTGATTTTTATATTAAATAATTTTGTTTTAATATTTAAAAGGCTATAAAATAAATAATTGAATAACTTATTAATTATTTTATAAAATCAGGATCTTAATTTTTTTGTGAATTAGCTTATTTTATTCCAAAATTTTTAGAACTCAATGAACAGTAAATGTTATTTTTGAAATAATTTATCAATATCATTCATTTTAATAGATTCCTCTGAAATTGATAAAAGAATTGTTGCTATAGATAATGAAATTAAAACTCTTACACATGAAAAAGAAAATTTAATAAAAAAAAAGAAACAGGTATTTTAAATAGATTTGCACGCATATAATTATTCTTAAATATAGTTATCCACGAAAGGACACTCGATTACTTCAAATAAAGATTATGGAAAAGAAAATTTTCCATGGTCATCAAATATTAAGAAGTTGTTGCAAGATAAATTTAAAATTAAAAACTTTAAATCATTACAATTGAAAACTATTAATGCCACTTTGGATAAATTAGATTGTATATTTATATCGTCACCCGGTAATTTAATATATCATTGAAAATGAAACACAATCACCTTTTATATATTGCTAACTTAAATTGAAATTTATAATGTATTTGATTTTTTTTAAATTTAACTATTTTAATAAAAATCTATTTTTATAAAAGTTATAATTTTAAGACTGACAATTTTTAGATACTGTTGCATGGAATTTCCCAATTTGAGGGGGATCTTTTATCTTACTAGTTTATGCCATACAGCATTTTTTGGGAGATAATTTTTATAATTTAACACAAGATATTTAAATCTTTGATGCTTATCCACAATTTTTTTGAGCTTGTTGAAAGCAATTAAATAATAATTAATAAAGCAATTAAAACAACAAGAAGAACAAATAAAGTATGAACAATATAATCAATTATTGCCATCATTCTAATCAACCGTCAAATTCTTCACTGTGCAGCGTAGAAAGAACCATCTAAAACTTATCGATTCGAAGCTATTGTAGAGAGAATCCACATTTAGTCTTAGTAAAAACATAAATTACGGCTTTATACAGAATAATGTAGAAAATAAATTTTGAAAATATCTTGTAGAAAAATAAATTTAATTTCCCTTCATAAGAATCTTAACTGTTCCTTAATAGGGCATGTTGGTATAGTTGTATGTTTTGATTGCGGTATTTATTTTATATTCGTTCAAATAATTTGTTTCAAATGAGTTCAATATCAGAAAAGTTCAATATTCGACATCATATCCGACTTTCCAGCTCGAAGTTGATGTTGAATAAACGGTGTGCTGTCTAATCAGTAAGCTCTTTGCGAAACCGATTAGTAATGAGAAAAGTTTTGAAATTAAATTTTGTATCGATTACTATAAGAATCTTTGAAATTAGAATAATTTTTTGTTATTTAATCAAATAACGAGTTTTGTGCATAAAATTTAACGGAATAAAATTTTGCGAAGGAAAAATTCTTGTGAAATAATTTTGCAATAAATATCCTTAAAATTAGAAAAAAAAAATATGTGATAGTTGTAAAATATGACGATAGTTATGTAGGGGTACAATGGATTCATGAATGGAAATGACTTCAGTTTTGATCCTATTGACCTTTCTGAGAAAATAATCGAAGTAAACATATTTTAACTTCGCTTTTGCAGCACAATTTCCCAAGGTCAATTGACATTAAATTATAGATTTTTCTAATAATTAATTTTCGACACCTAGGAATATGTCGCACTGTGTTACAGAATTCAACGTTAAAATAATTAAACGACTCAAAGGAAATATTAAACTTTTTATAAGAATTACAACCACAATTTCCTATGATCCAGAGGATTCAATTGATTACACAAATGAATTGCTTGACGACCAATTTCCACCCGAAATTGAAAATCGGTGCATTCAAAACGGTTTTGTGAAATTTAAATACACTAAAAGTACTGTTGAATGGAATGAATTTAGTTATGAAAAAAACTTTGATAATGCTGAGATCGTAATTGGTAGCAATAAAAGAGAACGAGCGAATATGTTTCGCATTGGTTTAGAACTGAATAAAAGTTCATTGCAATTTAGAATGCGACGTCATCAATTTCTTGTAATTATAGCTCTTTTTATGACGATCAATAAGTCACCAGGTCAATCATTCGAACATTTTTGCGTTTATCTTCCTGAGCCAGTATTTTTGCATAGTCAATTTTATACTGCCTTGAGCTAATAGAGAAATCATGAGAACATAGAAATTTTTGTTAGAAAAATTTATATTAAGGAAAATCTTTGAAAAATTGAAAAGCATTGTAAAATATATGATTTTCCTCGAATATTTTTGAAGAGCTATAGCTAGTTAATAAAATTAATTATTACAATAGCCATTAAAACAAAAATTATGACAATACTAAATCGGAGGAAATCTGATACTGAAAACCTTTATTAGCTAAATAAATGATGTTATATTGAATTCGTTAAAATAACTATGATAACTTATCCATTTTAAGGCAGTGGAAAGAGCTTATGTTACCAATTAGCGTCAATGATTTCAGGATTTACACTGGTTATTGCTCCACTGGGTTCATTGATACAGGATCAAATGATTGTATCAGAAAAGTTTGGTATATCATGTATTTCTCTTGATTCTAACAGTTCTGTAAAAATACAGAATGAAATATTTAAAGCCATGGAAACTGATCCGGTATTTTTATTATTATTATTATTAATAATAATAATAATAATAATAATAATAATAATAATAATAATAATAATAATAATAATAATAATAATACAAATAATAAAAATAATAATAATAAATAATAATAATAAAAATAATAATAATAATAATAATAATAATAATAATAATACAAATAATAAAAATAATAATAATAAATAATAATAATAATAATAATAAAAATAATAATAATAATAATAATAAAAATAATAATAATAAAAATAATAATAATAAAAATAATAATAATAATAAATAATAATAATAATTATACTAAATAATAATAATTATAATAAATAATAATAATTATAATAAATAATAAGAATAAATAATAAGAATAATAATAATACTAATAATAAAAATAATAATAATAAAAATAATAATAATAATAAATAATAATAATAATTATACTAAATAATAATAATTATAATAAATAATAATAATTATAATAAATAATAAGAATAAATAATAAGAATAATAATAATACTAATAATAAATAATAATAAAAATAATACAAATAATACAAATAATAAAAATAGTAATAATAATAATAATAATAATAATAATAATAATAATAATAATAATAAAAATAATACAAATAATAATAAAAATAATACAAATAATACAAATAATAAAAATAATAATAATAATAATACAAATAATAAAAATAATAATAAAAATAATAATAATAAAAATAATACAAATAATAAAAAAAAAATAATAATAATAATAATAATAATAATAATAATAATAATAATAAAATAATCAAAGAAAAAAGGCAATGTTTTAATAATTAAAAAACGCCAACTGTATATTCTATAAAATAACTATTTATTTCGACCGTTTATCAGTCTTCCTCAGGCTAGAAATCACATTAACAAAATCTAAATGAAAATAGGAAAATCTAAACAAATTAATCAATAATAATCGTATTCAACTAGTATTAAAAAATTTAATTTTAATTTTAAAAAAAAATTCAAAAAAAAAATTCAAACATTCATTAAATTAAAATATTTAATAAAATTTAAATAAAAAATTAATTAAATATATAAATTATTTTATACAAACAACAAAAACCTCATACACACAATTCACATTCAATTACTTAAATACATTCAAAATATATATAGACTGAACATTTTGAACATTAATTATAAGATTTTATCAACAACGCCTCGCAAGTTATTCTTTCCTAATAATTACTCAGCTTTTTTCCAAGACAGACATGCCTATTTTCTTACCTTTAGTACCTTTCCTAAAATGATCACTAATGTGAGTCAATCCATTTAGTCGACAACGCTCCAGAACTCGAGTATAAAGATAACACCCATTACATGAAAATTGATAAACGAGCTCAGAACAAAAACCAACTGAAGTTGGAGACTTATTAGTGAACATACTACTTTGCAAGGTGAGGGTTAGAATAGTCGAATATGGAAGTCAAAAAAATAGTTGCCAAAAAAAAGCTTTAATTGGTTAAAATCATAGCCAATGTTGATACACGAAAAAATCGTCGAAACTGTAGTACAAAAAAATAACCGACAATATTAAATCCTAAAAAAATAGTCGAAACATTAGCGGCCAAAAATAATACAATTTTTTTAAAGAGTGTTAGTTAACTGGGAGATATTATTACTGTAGTAGGTAGTAAATAAGTCATCGACTAATTTTTGTTATTAATGAAGTTAGTTATTTTATTAACTTTTCCCCAAAAGCTATTTGAATTAAATTGTCGACGATGTTTTTTTGGATTCTTATATCAAGTCATCGACTAATTTTTTGGTATTTGTTGGATATCGGTTATTTTTTTGGGTTTGCAGTCGGCTAATTTTTTACGATCTTTCGACTCTTTTTTTGACTTCCATATTCGACTATTCTGACTTTTACCCTTTGCTAGACGTTGAAACAATCCTAAGTATAGTTTTATCTACATGTTTGAAGATCTTATTCTTAAATTCTCTGAAACCCTCGGAATAAGACAATACGAACAAACATTTTGGTTCAATGTGTTTTGATCGATTTTGTTCACTTTTCAAACTTGACAACTTACTAATTTCAGAATCAATAAGAACATTATTTATAATTATAATAAATTATAATAATAATAATAATAATAATAATAATAATAATAATAATAATAATAATAATAATAATTATAAATTATAATAATACTAATAATAAATAATAATAAACTTCAAGAATATTTTTTTCCATAGTGGATTCATTTATATGAACATAATTTCGATAAAAAAAGCGAAAGACTTATTAAATTTTTTGTTTTGAAGTAATCAGGACATATTTGAATCTGAAATATTTCATTTTATTAGTAAAAATTGTGGAAATTAGCTTACATAGTTATTTATTTATATTTTTATAATAATAATTATTATTATTATTTATTGTGTAAATAATTATAATAGCAGGTGTGTACATAGTCCGATCCTATTGATACTTTTATCAGACATACAAAGCAATTTATTCATTATTTAAATTCTTTGATGTCCAATTATTAGCAACAATTATTGTCATTGTCTCTAGCAACAAAAACAGTTATTTGTGAATTTTTTCACGAAATTCTTTTAAATTGATATTGTTAGATGTAATCACATTGCAATCTTCTTCAATTACTTTCATACTAAATAATAATTCATTAACAACAAACTGATCAATTAATATTGATGACTTATTTTAAATTTTGATGGAATCATTTTATAAATATTACAAAATACTTATAATAATTTATTTATTTTTGAATCCAATAAATGTTTTATATATAAAAATTATGCTGTTAGCAGTATTGTGGTCTTCAATTGGTAACATCGTCTCCATTTTCGTAAAATAATAATATGCTTTCATTTTTGTTTGTAGTTCCACGCAAAAACTGATTCCACACGGAATGTTCATTAGATTGATTTGTAAAACTTTCGAATTGTTGTTGCATGGCAAAATTTTTATGGATTATTTATTTGATATTTTATATTTACTCAATGTTGAAATATTTACCAGTTATTTTAATATTTAATATTAATTATTTAAAATTTTACTATGTATTTTTTTTAATACTGCTGAACGTGTTTAATGTTGAAAATAAAAACAATAATTAAACGTAGTCAAAAAAATCAACAAACAAATGATTTTATTTTGACAATGTTTTTGGTCTAAAAAATAGGTTCCTACTATTCAAATTCAAATATATTTTGAATTTAGGTACTCAATATATTTCGAATTTTGACGCACAACAAAAGTAGAAAAAAAAATTAATGAATGAGTTTGGTGTAAAATTTCAAGAATTTTACGAATTTATTAGTCAATACTGAAATACCGGTTTTCTTTGGTCCGGTATTGTCGGTATTCGGTTTTGCATATTTCTCCGGTAATACCGGGATTCCGGTTTCGGTAATACCGGTAATGGAAATTCTAATATATATATATCTTTTCAAAATTATGAAAAAATTATAATTTTCTCATAAAATTAAATCACAATCCCCTAAAATAAATCTTCAATCAGCAACAAATTTATTGAGATTATTTAATTAAATCATTAAAATAAATTATTAATTGAAATAACGATTTCAATTTTGTACACAGTCAAATCCGGTTATTGTCACACCCAAGGGACTACGAAAAACGAGTGACTATAAGCGGAGTTGACATATAGCTTAGTTGTGCAGTGTATGTTGTTGCGGGCCTTTATGGTGCTGTTTGGTTTTAATCCACTGGAAGACTTCACATTTTTGAAGCAGCGTATATTTCTTGATTTTCCGATGACAAGAAATTTCACTTCCGATCATGTTAGTGCAAACTGCTGCTGTCAGACGAACATTAGCTCGATTTCTTCAATGGAATTTTTCTTTAAAGCAAAATGTTCTGTCTGACAGGAGTTTGTAGAAGATGCTAGTTTCATCCATATTAAAGATATCATCAGGGCTGTATCCATTTAAAATTCGAGGCAAATGCGCAATCCAGTCGTCTACAGTATCCTGTTCAAGACTAGCTGCTTCTCCTGTTGCAACCTTGAACACGATTTTGTGACGCTTCTTGAAACGTTCGAGGAAGCAATTTGAATACTTTCATTCTGACATTCCCATTTCTGATGCTTTGCGTTCAGATATCTCTGCAAGCAGTGGCCCACTAACAGAAAGCTGTGATGAACGAGTTTACTTGAACCATTTCAGCAGTGCATCCTCAATGGTAACATATGAACTTGTTCTCATTCGCTTATAGCTAGCAGTTGATGAAGAATGATAATCCTGCATTATTTTCTCACGTTATTTGCAATTTTCGAAATGTTTGAAACGTCAATCCCAAATTTGTCTGCTATATCCTTGCGTTTGCTATTCAAATCTATCATATTCAAAATTTCAACTTTGCAGTTAGATCCAAATCGTTACGCCTACGTTTATTCTCCATCACTATAGGATGAAGTTAAATGAATTTCTGAAATGTGTTTTTATTAGTCTACCAACATAGGCAGACAATGCAGTTGAATAGCAGCTGTATGTGTAAACGAGGGGGTATAGACGCACAGTCGTTCAGTCCTTAGCAGCATACATGCCTTTCAACACATGTATGTGTGACATAAAAAGGAATGACAATAACCGGGTTTCACTGTATATTATATTAAAATCAATTAAAGTATTTGTGACTAATATGTAATAATTATAAATGCCTCAGTACTTTTGAATATTTTGTTATTGTGATAAAAGAAGACTTGAATTTAATTGCTACTAAAACCCTTAATTAAATCTATTAATAATAATTAAACTTAATTCAGGTAGATAATGTAACATATAAATTGATTTACACAACTCCGGATAAGATTTCAAACAGTAAAAAACTGACGAAAGCCATTGAAAAAGCTTATGGTGATAAACGTTTAGTAAGACTGGTTATAGACGAAATACATTGCTGCAGTGAATTAAGTCATGATTTTCGTCAAGATTATAAAAACCTTCATGGATTGAAATCTCTTTATCCAAATCTGCCAGTTCTTGGTTTGACAGCAACTGCCAATAATTCTGTAATCAATGATATAAAAACGACTTTAAATTTGAATTCTGACTGCTTAGTTCATAAAGACAATTATAATCGATCAAATATCTTCTATGAAGTAAATATTGCCTTTTCATATTTTGAAAAATATAAAACTATTAGGTAAAGTTTTTATCAAATGAAAAAAAAGAAGGGGAAGAAATTTGTAAATTGATAAAAAGTCGATTTGATGGCCAATCAGGTTAGTAATATAATAATAATATCATTTTTATTATTATTCATTATTTATTTTATTATTAATATTTATTTTTATTTTAATAATTATTTTATTATTATTATTATTATTATTATTATTATTATTATTATTATTTATTTTTATTTTATTGTTTTGGTAAGAAAAAATAGTTAAAGAATGTTTTATAATTAGTTAAATTAACATATTACGGTAATACTATGTCAAAATTGTAGTTTGAAGATCAGAGGTTGGTTATAATATTTGATGATTGTGTTTGAATGCTGGTATATTTGTGTATTCTTTATCAATAATTAGAAAACCAATAAACTCCTTTGTAGATGTTACTCAATGAAGAGCTATGAAAGAGTCTGTTGAAGATTTGTGAGAATAAATATTGTGCACTTATGTCTGTTTTTAACATGACAAGAATTACTAATCAATAATGCGCAGAGAGATTTGTGTCACTCCGATGCAAAAAAGAAACATGTATATGCAAAGACAAAATTTTAAAATAAATATTAATTAAAAAGATGTCAAGAATGTTATAGAAAACTGTGTAGAATGCCAAAAACGGAAGACACGGACAGAAAAAACCAAGGAATCGGTTATATTCCAAAGCACTGGTGAAGTTTTTGAAGAGATATTCATTGATTTTCTTGGGCCATTTACTAAAACAATACACGGCAAGCAATATCTTTTGACAATCATTGATTAATTTAGCAGATATATTTCGCTGGCAGCAGTGTCTCATCAGGTTAAAAAGACTACTGTTAAAGTTTAAAGAAAAAAATGGTTAATAAAATTTGGAGCTCTTCATTCAGATAAAGGTAAAACATTCGAATCTCAGTTATTGTTTAAATTATTGAACTCACATCATATTAAAATAAGATACTCGAGGCCTTAGTACCAGACCATTTAGACCCATAAGAGATCATATATCCATTACATTGAAAAGAAACCTATATAAATATTTATCAGAAATATTATTAGGTGTTGAATTCGTGTTAAATGCAACAATACAGCATATAATCGGATTTTCTCCAACAGAAACAGTATTTGGTTGGTCGGTATACCGCCAATGGACTTAAACAGAAAATCTTGATTCAAAAAGTATCAATACAAACAAAGGAGAAAAGAAGTTTGAGTAGTGAAAATTATGAATAAACAAAATAAGGAAGTTAATGAAATACCAATAACTTCTAAAAATTTCAAAATTTGTTATCATGTATTAAAGCGAGAAAATATAAAAAAAATGGATGAACGTTATCAAGGACCGTATGAAAATATAACAGATTCACGAAAGAAGCTATAAACTAAGAAATATAAACGGAAATGAAATTATTTGAAGCGTAGGATGGTTAGAGGGTTTTTTAAAGAAGGATTTAAAGAAAGATAATTAAAGAAATTTTAATAATTAATTTAACCTAATACGTAATACTATGTCAAAATTATAGTTTGAAGATCAGATGTTGGTTATGATGGTTGACGTTTGTGTTTGAATTTTTATGTGTTCTGTATCAATAAGTATCAATATTATTATTTTTGATAGATTTCCAATCTTGCTCAGAACTATTTGATGTTTCACTATTGCTATCATAATCTGGTTTCTCCACGGAAATTTCTTCAAGTTGTTTAACCTTTCGATATCTCTCTTCTTTCGGGGCAATCTTTTATAATATGGTCATTTATTTGGCATCGAAGACATCCTAAAGTGTTAAATCTTTCTGGTCAATATCTTGGGGAAAATATTTTACATTTTTCCTGTTTGTAAAATCATGCAATATGATTTTTATCACCACAGTTATAACAAATCATAATGTCTTCAAATCTGATTTTTATATCCGTCTTTCAATAACAGTTTTTAATTCTTTTTTCCTCCTTAATTCTTTGTATTTTCTATCGTTTTTTTGTCGACTCTTATGTGTCTTCCATGATGATCCAGTTCGTCAATTTTTTCGGCATTACCTTGGTCTGATTCTTTTGGTTCATTATCCTCTTTTATTAAATACACGACCTCTTCTAGACGTTTTGGTTTAAGTACTTTTATTTTTCCTTATAATGTCATTTTGTAGTCTTTCTCTAAAAATTATCAATTCAATTCTTATTTTACCTTTTATTTCTTTTGTGTCTCGTTTCACTCTTCTACTGAAATCTGCTTCGTGTTTTGTACTTAGAAAATGTATTATTTTTGCTTTTGATTCCTTTTTCGGAAACATCTCGGCTAACATCCATAAATATCAATCCATTGTGTTCGATTTTTTTCAATGTCTTGCCTCGATTCAATCTATAAGAAAATTTCCGAATCGAACTTTATAACCTTCTTCTATTTCAAACATGTTTAAAAAGGACGTGATGTTTTCTAATATCTTTATTGCATCTTCTTGTAAATAGATATAAGGGTATCTCTAGAACATTTTTGACAAAGATGTTGCCAAATGTGACTCTTCGTGACTCATGTTAGCTTATACAAAAATAACTCTCAAATTAAATAAAATCAAAATATTCAATACTGTATTTATTATCTAAAATTTTATGAACAACGGTTTAATTGTTTATCTCACAACCTTTAATTATAAATTTTTATAAATCATGATTGTTAACACATAAAATGTTTACAGGAATTGTGTTTTGCTTTAATCAAAAAGACTGTGAAAATCTCACTAATGAGCTTGTAAATAATGGGATTTTAGCATCTTCATATTATGGAACATTGGGATATGATATTAAAAAGGATATTCATAATAAATGGCTTAATGAAAATTGCAAGGCATTTATATTTTTATAAATGTAAGATTTAGTTTGAATTATTCAGGTAATTGTGGCCACAAATGCATTCGGAATGGGCATCGATAAACCAAACGTGAGGTTTGTCATCCATATGTCTATGAGTAAAAGCTTAGAGAATTACTATCAAGAATCTGGTAGAGCAGGCCGTGACGGTAAAAGATCCGATTGTATTTTGTTCTGGAAATTAGCAGAATACTTCAAAATTGGTTCAAATATATTTACTGAAAAATCTGGGATCCCAAATCTTAATATTATGAATCGATATATTTTGGATGATTGCACCTGCAAACGGGTATCTCTGTCTTCGATCTTAGATGAAAAATTTACAGTAAATGATTGCAAAAATATGTGTTCAGTTTGTGCAGATACTGGTAAAATTAGTTTTATAATTCATTTTTTAATATTATTATTATTATTATTATTATTATTGTTATTATTATTATTATTATTATTATTATTTATTATTATTATTTATTATTATTATTTATTATTAATAATTATTATTATTCTTATTTTATTTTTATAATTATTTATTTGTATTTTTTATTTATTATTATAATTATGATTATTATTATTATTAATTATTTTATTTATAATTATTTTATTTATAAATTTTATTATTCTTATTTTATTTTTATAATTATTTATTTGTATTTTTAATTTATTATTATTACTATTAATATTATTATTATTATTATTATTATTATTATTATTATTATTATTATTATTATTATTATTAATTATTTTATTTATAAATTTTATTATTCTTATTTTATTTTTATAATTATTTTTATTTATTATTATAATTATTATTATAATTATTATTATTTATGGGGTAATATTAGTTGTTCTATAAAATATATTTATTTTGGAAACTAAAAAGTCTAAGTTGTGCTCTAAAATAAATTAAAAGATCACATAATTATTTTAATTTAGCTGTTGTTTATTATCCGCTATAATTGTAATTACATGAGCTATAATTTTAATTAATCGAAAGCTTAAATAAATTAAATGGAATCTTAAAATTATTAATATTAATCATAAATATAAATTCTATAAATTGTTACATTTTTCTTAAATTTTTAGATATTTCCCTAAATGTCCAATAGAAGTGAAAATGAGTATCAAACATTAGCAACATATCACTAAGTAGAAAGCAAATCAGAGTCCAAAGATGACCGAATAACCAAAAGATCAAGTCAAAGTCGTACATTGGTTACAACTCAAGTATTAGAAAACTGAGAGCAAGCTATTGTCTGGCTTCACCCAAACGATTTTTGGTCATTTGACCGGAGCTATGACGCAGAAGTGTAAGATGTGTAAAGAAGTGTATCATCGCAATCTTATAAAGAAGAGAGGTCCGCAGTGTGCTTAAGTTATGTATCTTCAGTATTATTAATGGTTGTATGTCTGTTATTCGTTTTGAAACAATTACCGAACACACTCATGATGAGATTTTGTAGAGTCAACCAAAAATCGGAATCAATATAAAAACTAAAGAAGTTATTATTGATCATATGAAGCCCAGGAATCAAGAAGTTTAAATTAATATGCGCTAATCTAATGATGAAAAAGCTTGTAAATTCAAATATTGAAGTTCCTAGTTAGAAAGAAAGAAGCAATATTTCGACAAAGAATGGTCTGTCAAAAGAGATCCAAATTTAATCAATCATCCAAGTTATACATGACAGAACCTTCAATAGGTACAAAAGAATATACTGTTGCATACGATTAATTGAAAACAACTTCAATAATTCAGAAAGGCGAAAATTGTTTTTACTTCGATAACACAGTCTTTTTATTATGTAGCACATTTTATTAAAGAGCACATAATTTTTAATTTTATGTCTTATTCAATATATTTTATAGCTCACTTTATTTATTAGAACACACTTAATGGCCACCCAAATAATAATAATCATAACAATAATAATAAATAAAAATAACTAATAATATTATTATTCACAATATATCAATATCGACAACTTTTGTTATTGTGACATTTATTGTTATGTTTTTATTATATTTTAATTTTATAATTATCGATTAATAATAAATTATTTTAAATTGTTATTAATAATAATTTTTTTGCTGCCCTCCTCCTTCAGAATCTGAAATGTCATCAATCGATATTGCTGATGTTTACAAATCCGCATTGACAATTATTAAGAACATAGAAAAAACCAAAAATCCAAAAATTACTGGCAATAAAATGATATCAGAACTGGCCAATCAAATGAGTTTATATTGCGCTGATTTGGCTAGTCGATTTCCTGGAATCGATTATAAATTGTTTCTTGACAAAGCATTTTGTCATTTGGTTCTTGCTGGCTATCTGAAACTGGATTATAGTTTTGGTTCTTTCAGTAATTTCACTTATGTAATTGCCGGAAGTAAAACTCTGAAATCAAACGAAAAAATCGATATTCCAATCCGAATCTCTAAATCGGATAAAATGAGAAATCTCGTTCAAAATGTCAAACAAAATGAATCATCGAATGTCAAGAAAAGTTATCTGAAACGGCTTTTCAAAGGTTCGAATGATGATATTGTCGAAACGAAAATTCTAAAACGTTAAGGAAACTGAAATTTTGTTTGTAATTGTGCAATTATTTATTTTCTATGTCTAATCACGGTTGCCATGAATTTGGGGTAGCGGTTATTTTTATGTATTTCTGATAGTGTAATTTTGTACGAATATCACAATTTATGTAACTTTTCTCTTTGTAATAAAATTTATTTTCGTCTTTACTTTTTATTTTATTTTGTTTTTCCGAGTTTGAACTTTATTAATGTTATTTCAAACAAAATAATTATGATTCTAGTGAGCTAATTGTAATTGCAAATATTTCCCACTATTTAGTACAAATTATCACTTACAAATATCTCCACTTCAAAGTTAATATAAACCAACAAATGCATCAATTCTGCTCGATTGAAAGTAGCTCCGTTAGAACCGGAATGGCAACCACGGAAAGACGCTGTTGTAGGAAATGAAGGTAAGAGAATCGTTTGATTGTAATTACAAGTCTGGCAGGCTTCGATTTACTTTGTCCCTATTCAATTTTAATGTATTTAAATGGGTTTAGTGCTATAAAAAGTATGAATACCCGCAAATAAATGTATTTATATAATTTCGATTCAATGCACAGAAGGACTCAAGCTGCAGAAAGAATATCACTGATAGGAAGAAGAGCAAAGACTCGTACGATTCCCGCCAAATTCGGCAGCTCAATATTGCCAGGTCTTCTGGGACGCGGGCTTCACTATACCACTACTGGATATCCAAACTACCCGGCCCGTCATCCACCAATGAGCGACGTCCCGAAGCTTAGTTTTACCAGCCTCTCCTAAGAGTAGGCATAATCCATACGGATAAGCAGAAACCTGGTGGTTACAGCTGTTTTATGTTTCTACTGTTAGTTGGTTATACTATGTTTCCCGTGGGGATCATCAACCAATCCCCTCCTCCAGTCCATGTCAGTTTACGGCCCATTTGAGCAACATTAGGTGATGCTTCACAGACATACCTCAGATTGGTTATGTCTGCGGATGATAATGGCCGGTTATCAACCCATTGTCTTCTGGGAATAGGCAGTAGCAACTAGGTGCCAGTGCGCTATTGGGAACTATTGGTCTCTTACCGTATTTATTATTTGGTAAGAGATCGTGGGCTAGTAGGCATTAAATGCTCCTTCCCTCACTTTTAAGCAAACTGTATATAAATAACCCTGTTGAGCATCATTATGCGATGCTTCATGGACATATCTCTAATTGGATAAGTCCGCTAATAGGATGATATCGGTCAGTTATCATCCCATTTTCTTCTATGTAGTGAATAATAAGCATTTTCACTGCCATTATTTCACTTGGAGCTTGTGATCTATATCATCAAATAAACATTTATGATGTAGAGTCATGCATCAGGAAGTATTCGATACCCTTGATGACATGTTGTAAATTTTGCACTTTTATAATTCATTGATTGATGTACTTGGAAGTATGCCATACCCCAAGTATCATCTATGCTCTTTATTCATCTATAGATGCACTAGTAAGCATATTATGCCACTAGTGACATGTCGGTACAATTTAATTATTTTTACTGGTAGCGAGATATCCACTTAGGTTACCGCGTTACCCTCCTGGCACGACGATAACGCTACCTCAAGGCCGCGTATCTGGATTTTCTGCGCCTAGGTGAGCTGCTTCTCATCAGCCCACCCTCGTTGTGCTGCGGTCATCTTCTGAAAAATCGATTTCGCCTTTCCCGGTTCGATCCAGGTCGCCTTGATCTGTTGTATCTCGCTGTTCAATTGCATGACCTGTTGTCGCAATCTTCTATTGGCTATACTGGCCTTGTCTAGCTTCTCTTGCAAACTTTGGAACGAATGCATGTCTACAATGATAAATACTAGTTAAATTTATATTCTGTTATCACTATATATCAATTTAATAATTATGTGCTTAAATTACGATCTACGGTCGATGAGTGCTTCGCCCTCTTATTTATTCACTTAAGGGTTATCGACAAGAAATGAAAACACGATTTTCTAAATATTTATTCCACTACATTTATCGGTTCATAAATTTGGGACGACTAGAATCATATCGCCGACTCGGTCGCTCGCGAGCATGTGGGTGCTCACGGCGAACGCTTGAATGTTCGCCCGTTCCTCTCGATTCCTTGTCAAAATCTTGCGTGGAACTACCAAATTGATCGCTGTAGAATTCACATTCAATCTGGGATCGTCCAGATTGAATGAAGTGTTGTATGGTGGGACATACCCATCCGTACTCGGGATTAGCCCGGTCGTGATATCTCGATTCACCTCCTCCAGATATCGTCTTGCCTTTTCGACCTGACGATTCGTCTGTCTCTGATGCTCTTCTAATCGAGCGAATAGAAATTCAGCTTGGCCTCTGATTTCCGGTGCCGGGTTGCGGCCGGGTTCTCGTTTGATTGCGACGAATGGGAGATCAGCATCGTCGGAGTCAGTTTGGCCTCCCATCCGGGACTCTCTGACTGGCGAGATCGAGAATCCCGCGTCCCACATTGCTTGCCGGCACCACGCAGGTGAGTGTGCCGGGAAGCGTAGCGTAATCCGGGACGCGTCGATCCATGAGTTTTCTAAAAGAACGATGCATCTATTAACAAAATTCATTTGTTTAAATCTCTGATACTAAGGTAGGTTCGTCTCATGGAATTATGGGAATTAATCGGCCACGTTCTTAAATTATGGTAGGGTCATGGTGTAGTCGATTTACGAAGAGTATAACCAGTTTGTTAGGGTATCGAATGCGGGTACGTTCGACTGGGTTTGCACCTCGAGATTTTATTATTATCGTTGAGTTATTTTGATTTCGCGGATACATCTTAACGGCTGCGCGACTTGATTGCAACTCCCAGCTTTCATACTCCATTAACTGTTCAAATTCGAGCAAATATCTGTTATCTTGAATCCAGAAATCGTTCGGGCAATTACAGCATTAGTAATAGCCCTCACCTTTTGCGGACGATCTACCCACTCGAACACAGTTCCAACGTTGCATAGCAACGGGTGCCGAGTGGTAGCAAAGGAATATTTATATGGCGTTACCTGGGTAACTACAACATAATTAAACAAACAATAGCGCCCTGTAACCCACCATATAAATTTTGGGGCTCAGCCGGGATTAGGATGATTGTTTTTGCAAAGAACCCAAGAAAATAAATTGACATGAAATCATCTTATCAATAATTTGGCATATGAAGCAATGCCCGTGCACTACTTAAGAACCGATGCATTCAATTAAAGCACTCATCAATACCTGATAATACAATACCCAGTTAAAGTACCAATAACACTCACGCGACGCACAAGTAAACGACACATAATTAAAAAGGTAAATTTCGGAATAAAATAAAATGGGGTAAGTAAGGGGAGTAACGATGAATAACGAGGGAAAGCAATGAAACCAAGGAAGTAAATAAACGATAATAGGATAAATTCCAACGAGTAATTATAACTATTAAATTAAAATTTTAAACGATGATACGATAAATTCCAAAGAGTAATTTAGTTAATTAGTATAAGATAAATTTGAATGAGCAACTATAAATATTTAGTATTTTATAGATGGAACCAGCCAAAATAATAGCAAAACTAAAGAGTATCTTGGACATCGAGAACGATAATCTAGAGGAACTAATTAATAAACAAAAATTAATTAAACGAGTCAAAGACGACATAGCAACGATTTCAAACCTGTACTCGGACGAACTCTGCATATTAATAAAATTTATCGATGTTGACCAGGTGGTGACAACTGATCGAATATATGAGATTCTATCAATGAGATTAGAAATAGCCGAATTCGGCAAAGACTGGAACGCGATGATGAAAAAAGTCGAAAACATTGAGGAAGAGATAACGGCAACAATGAGAGAGCAAACCAAAGCTTATCAAGAATGTTATGTGTGCAAAACAGAGGAAGCACGAGTAATGGTGATACCTTGCGGACACTTGAGTTATTGTCACGGATGCGCACAAGAATCGCACTGCATGTTATGCCGACGGAAAATAAAGGAGAGAATAACTGTTTACTTCCCATGAACTAAAACTGGTGTTATGATACAAAATAAATATGTATTGTTCATTATTCGAATTAAAGTTGTTATTATGATATGAAATAAAAGTGTATTGTTATTCGCATTAAAATCGTTATTATGCCTGAAATAAATATATATTGTTAAAATATTAAAAGTAAATATGCAGTGTTCGAGAGTAACTAGGCGTTAATAAAATAACCAAACAACGATAAATAAAAACAAATTAAATATATGAAAGCCGAATCAAGGAAAAATTAAAAACAACCGAGTTTCCTAGTGTATGATTTTTGTTGTTTTTATTTATATTATATTGAGATAGGACGAGGAAAAACGATAACCTGAGCTATCAAATGATAGTACGCTCACGCGAGGGAAACCTTGATCAACCCTACTGAGAGAAGAAATGGTAGTCCAAATCGCGTATGTCAGCAAGCAACTGGCGAGAGACTGATCACCTCTTTTGGGAGGTTTGCTGATGCGATTACCACAAATTTTGAGGGGGGAAGTGAAGAGATGGACCGAGAGGTGAGAGAAAGCGCACATGATTTAGAGAATTAAAGTTTTTGTAAAGGTACCTAGGGATAAATTTTTCCCTAGCTGGTGGTGAAGCACCAGAGGACAGCTACGGACTGTCGTGTTCAGGTTGTTACCAGCCAAGAGACTGGTAGCGCTGAGCCGTTCGATACAAAAACCCGGATCCCACACCGAGTATCGAGGACACCAAACGGTAGGCGAGATGTGAACTAACCAGTAAATAGTTCATACTCGAAAGGACCTACTAAGGATCAGATCAGGGCGGCCGAATTGTGCCGGAAATCTGACGGGAGAGCGGGCAGATAGTAGATAGATATATTAGGAATTTCCGCGCCAATCTATCGCTTCCTTTTCTTTTCACTATTCGGGAAATCAAGTAAACCGTTTTTGGAACTTGATTGAACGTCTAGGCATTTCCATACTTTTATATTCTCCGAGGTACACAACTCGGATCCCACACCGAGTACTGAGGGAATGTTCTTTTTAGTTTTCCCAGCGAGGAGTTTGGTACAACAACCCGGATTCCACACCGAGTACCGAATATCCGAATGGCGGTGAGGAAGGCGTAACCGGTAAAATGCGCTAGACAAAAGACGCCATGAATTGAGAGTCAGTGTGAGGCCTCAAACTCGTCCACTAGACAAGTCACCCAAAAGTCACTGATGAAACTCAACTCCGATATTAAAGATGAGATATAATTAGGATTAAAGATAATATGAATATGACTAAAGATGAGAACAGATATTAAAGATAGAATACGACTATGATTAGATTAGATATTAAAGATAAGAGATGATTATGAAATAAGATATGATTATGATGGTAAAGATGAGATATGATCACGATGAGACATTACAGATGAGATACGATTATGATTAAAGGAGATATAATTAGATATTAAAGATGATACGATTTTGATTAGGGGTATGATTATGGTTAAATATTAAAGGCCACAGAGGGCCAGTTGAGAATAATATGCCAACGGAAACTATAGAGGGTATAGAGCGCCAGCGACTGAGAATTAAGTAAATGATTTTTAAATCAAGAAGACATAGGAAAAATAATTAACAGATTGAATGAGATTATGAGTGTGATGATTTTATAGTTTTATTTATGATATAGATAATTGATACGACCATATAGATGATTGATAAGACCATATAGATAATTGATACGAGGTCAATAGATAATTATTACGAGATATAGATAATTCAAAATAGACTTAAAATAAGGGGGGTGAGTCGGATAAAAAGGACCACCACGGTAAATGCGAACAAGGGATAATTACGTATATATTATTGTAAACGGAGGAGAAATTGGTATAGAGTATAAAATATTGGAGTGTCATTTATTTTTAGATCAAACGTCAAAACAGTTACAGAGCAATAGCAAAGCAATTCAAACCAATTTCAGAGCAACCAAAGCAGAAAAAAGACTTCAGACCAAACGTCAAAGCAAAGTAATAGCAAAGCAATTTGAGCAATTAAATAAGAAAAGATATAGATCAAACGTTAAAGCAGTTACAGAGTAATAACAAAGTAATCCTCAGAAATTTCAAATCAATCAAAGCAAAAGAAGATAAACTAATAGATCAGAAGCAATAACGATAAAAACAGTCAATAGAAAGGACAACCGTAACCATTGCAAATATAGCAGATAATACAAGAAGCAAAAAGAAAGGAGATAAGAGCCTACTAGAAGACAACGAAAGGAGAAGAGCTATCAAAAGCAGAAGCATCAATACAGGAGCTTCAACTACAGCAATAACAGGAACCGGTACAGATAGTGGATTAAACGATCTCGAATTCAACAGCAGCGAAGAAAACGAAATACTTAATATAGAAAACCAGTTGCCAACAATAGAATCAGGTAGCGAAGAAGGGAATTTGGACAACAATTCAAACATGACAACACCTGAAAACCAAAATCTCACATCAAGTCCAGATCCAGTACCAATCAATAATAGCGCAACAGAATTTAGAGAGAAGTTTAGAGGAGAGCCTTTCGATGGCAGTCTCAATAAATTGGATACATTTATAAAGGAATTCGAAGTCAAAAAGTACATATTGCAAGGTGATACAACATGAGAAGAGAACCAAATCAACAAAAATCGAATAACCCTACGAGAAACCCACAGATCAACGTAATACAAGAAATCGATATGTTACGAGAAACACTACAACGAATGCCCATGAAATTAAAGGAGATGATGCAACAGATGCCCGCCAATATACAACAACAACGAATTAATGTAATGAGAAGCAATGAAGAGATTCAAGAGCTGCGAACAAGAGAATATCAAGAGCAACAACAAGCCGAATGGCGAAGATTGCAAACAGAAGAAGCTCAAGAGATTCAGCAAAGATGGGAAAATCGAAAACAAACCCAGAAAAGAATTAATATGATGAGAATAGAAACCCCAGAGGAAATCCACACTGCGGAGCAGTGTGTTGGGAACGAAGGGGGAGGAGATATGATAGTTGATGAGAAAGCAACCGAATTAAATACGATGGAAAAAATAGAGGCTATCAAAGAATTCGCAGAAGAGGAAAAACAAAGACGTCGACAACTAAAGGAAGCGACAACTGAGAAATTAGATGAACCAGAAACTCAAGAAAGAAAACAAGTAGAAATGATGATAACGGAAGACCAAAACGAAGAAACATTAAAATATGAGATGGAAGTACTTGCGAAAGAAGCATTAGTGCAAAAACTAGATAACATACTCAAAAAATGGAGCAAGAAGAAGCTTTAGAACAGGAAAAAGATCAATTAAGGGGAAAAGAAGAAACTCTAAAGCAAGAAAAGGATCAATTAAAAAAGAAGGCCCTAATATTGAAACTGGACGAAGCATTAAAGAAGATAGAACAAGAACAAGCACTAGATCAAAAAATAGAATTACTGGCAAAGAAAGCCTTATTACAAAAGGCGGAGGAAAAACAAGAGCCAAGATTAGAACTACAAAAAGATGAACAGGAAGCATCAACATCAAAAGAAAAAGAAAAGATATCAGAACCAGTAATAGCGAAAAATCGAACCCAGAGGATACTGCTACAAAAAATAGAAACAAGAATCAGAAGATAAAAACCCATGTGGAGTGAGGAGCAAATTGAGAACAGAATAAAAGAAATATGGTTCCAAACAAAAGGGTCAACACAGACAATGAAAGAGGAAGAACGACCGCATATCAATATGCTAAGACAAATATCAGACGACCAAACAGACGAAGACGAAAGCGAAATAAGCAGTCTGGGTGGGGAAATATTTCAATCATGTGAAGAAAATAAACCAAATAAAGATGAACCAAAATCAGAAATAGAAGAAATGGAAACGAACGTGCCAAGAGAAGATGAAACAGAGATATTAAAAGAAATCAACGAGATAGTGGAAGAGGTAGATCGAAACCAGATGTTTATAAACCTCAAAGATACAACAACGTACAGCAGAATAATGAAATTAATTGCGAAAGGATATCAACAAGATAATGGTACATTCACAGCATCATGGAAAGATATGATAAAAAAGTATCATTAGAACTTGAAAGAATATGATAGAGCGGATTATCAAGTGATTATTGACCTTCCAGAAATACCAAGACAGATAATAACAACAAGAGGTGAAAGTACAAACGAATTATACGAATGGGTAGTGAAAAAGCTAGGACCCAGTTATAAAAATAGACCTCTATATCACCAGGGAAGGAAAATAAAGCGAGACATACACCTCGCAGATGCCCTAATATGGCCAAATGGAATAAATGTAATAACCTTAAACAAGAGTGAAACCGAAGAAACGACAGCGGAAATATGGCAGAAAATTCAAACGTTATACATCAGAGAAATAAAACCCGGATTGGAAAAAGAAAGACAGAAAATAATGAGGCAAAACCAAATTAAAATGACAGAGCAAGCTATAGACCAAGCCAGAAAATATATTAATCGATTGTCTCTAACTAGACCGATCTCAATGAAAATGTTTGTAGAAGCTGTACGAGATACAGATATCATGAGATTCGATAACGAGAGAACAGATGAGTTGATAGCCAAATATGGAGAGCATCAAAGAGACATGAGGGGAGACGAACCAATAAAGATAAAGATAAAATTACCCAACGACGAAACAAAGAAAATATTAGTGGACCCCGATTGTCAAATGCGTGAACTATACCGACGGATAAACCAGGAAATCATACAACTGATAATCGAAAGTAGTGATGATGGTATGGTAGAAGATGTGGCAATAATGTACCACAAACGACAAATCAGCCCGCGAGAACGAACCCCGATATACTAATTAGGTATATGGGAAGATGGACAGACCATCAGTATCATAGCCATGGATGAACCAGAAAAGAAAAATACGACAAAAAAGGAACAACAAATCCGAGAATTCCAGGAGGAAATGAAGAGAAAAATGGACCAAATACTAACGATATACCAGGTATGGAGACAAGATGCGAAGCTGAACACAAAATTACAACCTATCGATGACTCGCGATGTCGATCAACACCATGGAAAAATGTGTGTGACGAAAATACAAAGGAGTGGAAATGGAAAACGGAGAGAACCGAACCGAAATGGAGAAAATACGTCACAGGAGAGGCACCAGAAGACGCAGCTAATGAAACAACCTTAGAACTATACGAAGATGAGCCATACGAAGATTTACCAGAGGAAACAATTAACGAAATCGAATGGCAACCAGAAGAAGACAAGGAAATAAATGATAGAGCACGATTAGCCCCGTATACATGGAAAATACGTGGATGGGCAGAAAAGGTGAAGTCGGCGGAAGAAGAGAAAATCATCAGCTGTACAAGCCATCAGTTCTATACAGAAATTGAAGGATACCGTATGAAATTGAGAGTATACCCAAACGGAGATGGAGTAGCAAAAGGAAAATATCTATCAGTGTATTTCCTATTAGCAAAGGGCAGATACGACGAAAAATTGGAATGGCCATTTAATCGAAAAACCGTAATTTCGATAGCTAAGCCCGGACATTGGGAAAAGCGACATAGTGAAAAATTAGGAGTAGATCCAAGATCTGTGATCTGTCAGAAACCAAAATCCACAGAAAATGTAGCAGGTGGAATACCACAATTTCTATTGAAAAAATACGTGACGGAGTAGAAACAGAACAAGAAATGAAACTGCAAATTCAACAAGAACAAGCAAGACCGCGAATCAATGTACTCGAAAAGCGAATCCCCGGAACATGATATTTGCCCACAGATATGGACGATTCTGTGGAGGAAGAATTAACAAGACTAGCAGAAACGCAAAAATGCAGAGAGTTAGCAGCGATATTGAGAACCGGCGCAAAGAATCAAAGACGAACCGTAACGGACCTGGCAAAGTGGATAATTGACTCTTGTAACAGAATAGAAAATCTACGAAATATCGTAAAGGAAATAGAGGAATATCGAAGAGTTTATGTTTGGTACCCAGAACAATTTAGAGAAATCATCAGAAAATGGAAACATACTGAATGGGCAGCCGAAACGATAGAAAAGTACAGTCTAAAAATTATGACGCCGGACTTCGAACCAATTGAAAGGGATTTTTACATCACCGCCAAGGTAAGCGAGGTGAAAAAGAGAATACCATACGAATTGCCATTCCACCTGCAACACGAAGGACGATCGTTGGACGACGATCTCGAAATCGGAGTCACATCAATGCAATTGGGGGTAATAAATATACTAACAGTAGCAAAGATCACAGGTAGAGAACTCAATAAGAGAGAAATCAAAACGAAAACGCCAATAGGACGACAAGAAAGTCTAAATACGCCAGAAGTTCCACCTGCAGCAGATGAAGTAATCGTCATCACAACAGGAGATGAAGAGATACTGAATGATCTCAATGACACGTGCACAGAGGCAACCAGTTGAAATAATAGAACCAGACACTGAAGAGGAAAAAAGAAAGAAAGAGAGAAGACGCCGAAATTCGACAGGAGACGAATGGGACAACTGGATAAATGAGCGAGGAGCTACAACATCCAGAGATACGGCAGATGAGCAACTCAAACGAAAAGAAACAGGTACAGCAATGGAAAAGAAGTCCAGAGGACGACCAAAAACAGACAAACCAGCACCAGAAAGAAAAACCAAAGAACAAATGCAGATGGACCAATTAGCAACAAAATTAAACAAGCTCAGCCAAGTAACAAAGCAGTTACAAGGAAAGTTAAAAGGTCAGGAACAAGGAGCAAAGTGGATCAACAGACTAATAGCTGATATGATGGGACTAGCAAATCCAGAAATAAAGAGAAATCTGAAACTCAGTAATATCGGGACAGAAGCAAAACAGCTCTGGGCAGCAATAAAACCAATAATAAATAAAATCATGGACAACAAAGTGCAAACTACAACCAAAGATCCGGAAGAATTGCTATTGATAATAAATCACTTAACAAAACGATCAGATGACCCAAATAGATATTTGATAGGGATGGCCTATCTGATGTACAATACGATAGCGGTATACAGAAAACGAGCTTCAAGATACAACCCAAACGGATACGAATTTGCAATAACAGACATTATTAGAAAAGTGATCGAACCATTCATCTTAACTCAAGGCGGATGCAAGCCTTTATAAATTTGGTAAAGGGAGAAGATCAAACCGAGATGATGCAAACAAAGTTGAAAGAACTATTAACGGAATTCGAAACAACAATCAATGCAAGTGATCCAAGAACAGCCAGAAAAGGGATGAATGCGATAATCACCACAATACTCATATGGATGATGTGCATCAAAGGAGTAGAACCGTTTGTAGTATATGACTGTGACAACATAAAGATTGGTGATAAATACTCACTAAAAGAAACGGAAGAGTGCAAAGCCACCAACCCCGGAAGGTTACAGACAACAGCAACAGCCGTATCGTATAATGTATATCAAGAAGTGGACTTCATTAAAACGGAAATTAAAGAATGTTCGGTGACAAGGAAAATTGTAGCATTCCACTGTGGACATCATTCACATTCAACAATTATAGAAGCCGGAACGGAGACAACTGTGGTTTCGGTAACGCGAAGCGAATGTGAAGAAGGATTTACGACAGGACGTATCCAAATAGCCGGACAAATTCAAGTAGCAGCAGAAGAGGGAAAAATAAAAACTACCAGAGTATACGCTGCGGGAAGAATAACGGCTGGAGACGGAACATGCGAAGGTGGAGAGTACACTCTACTAAATCAATTAGTCAAAGGCGTAGTAGTAATAGAAAGTTATCAAGTAAAGTTAGAAAAGTATCAAGGATATTTTGATCCAGACACGCAAGCAATGAAAAAGTACCCTCAATGTCTGGCAACAGATAGATCATGCAATACCGGGATGTCAAAGATCGTATATCACGCCGATACCAGAACTTGTCGACTTACCTTACTGAAAAGTGCAATATTCGATGAAGTACAAGGACAAGTGCACAGCGAAACAGAAACTAACACGCAAAAGAGTGCAATGGACGAATTACGGAGAACCGGAAAGATTGGGAAACCAACCATCACCACCAATATCGGATCGGAGGTCACGACAACAGTTGTAATATCAACCGATACCACAATCGGAATGAGATTTATAAAGGGACGAATGGTAAGTAAGTGCGATGAAATGGTAATCGGTACCAACTACAAAGGGATATTTTTATCGCAGAAAGCAATACCAAGTGCAAAAGCACAGATAAACCCACAAGAGGTATAGTTGTATTCCTACATGAACAACAAGATGGAGTTTTTGTACCATTGAGGCCTAGCATCTATGGAGAAAATATACTACGATTTAGTTAAAAATGACTGTATCTTGAACAGAGAAATACTAAAAACTAAGCTAGCTATGGCAATCACAAATCCAGATAACGCAATTCCATTACTACCACTCCAAGAAGGATATTTCGGAAGAATAGTCGGTGAAGTAATGTATACGTACAAATGTGAAAAGACAATTGCAAAATTGCCGGAGAATTCAACAATCCCAAGAGACAAATGCATAAATGAATTGGAAATAATGCACAAAGGGAAAATCAGATTTGCTCAACCAGTAACAACGATGATAAATCCAGAGAAATTTTTACCTAACATGTTCAGTTGCAGCAATGTATATGGACCATTGTTCGAAATAAGAGATGGAAGTTGATTACAATTTCCAACTCGAGTAATAGTAGCCCCACCAAAAATATTTGGACTCACAGAATTGGCCAGTGAAGCAGAATTCAAACCAGTGGATATATCACAAAGTGGGATATACCAGACAAAGGATCTGGAACGAGCTAGAGAATACTTATTATTCCCAGCGCAAAGACAAGCAATATTATCCAATATTGTGACAATAATGGGAGGCAACAACTACGGAGAGAAACCCAACTAAGATTTGCTGTTATCACCAGACCATTTTCAACATGCTACAGCAAACATGATGAAAGCCATGTGGGAAAGATTCTTAATCTTCGGACAAATGATGGCAGGAATTTTAGGAATAATACTCATCATTCAAATCGTAAGAGTGATCCTAACATAAATGTTAGCATGTTTCGATATATATAAAAGAGAAAGGAAAATAAACTGGAAAATGGCTATAGGATTCTTACCGTTTTTAGCAAAGACAATGGTGTTGCATGGACACTCAAAAGACATTCACAAGATAAAGAGACTAGTAGGAATTCTAACTAAAATGAATGGTACCGATGAAGAAGTCGGACGAAAATTCAAAGCGATAATGAGACTAGAAGCCGAGAGAACCAGAATAAAACGACAAAAAACAAGCAACTGGAAGCGATGGATGGACCTCAAAAATGATAACAGCGACAACAGCGACAATGACGACAATCAAGGAGGAACCCAGATGTTAACCCAAGAACAGCTCCAGCAATGGGAGAACCGGAAGACAAGACATAGTGAACATTACAACCATCCACCACCAGTATACGATTATCTGAAGAAAGCAGCGAAACCCGTACAGAGAAATACGCCGGTAGAGAGAAACGTGCCAATACCAAGACCAACAACACTGCGCAACATATATCCAGCACCATACGAACCGAATTGGGCAGAATTGATACCAAGAACCAGCCAAAGATCGAGAAGTGTGGATCAAGATCCAGAAACACGAACCATAGCCATGTTTCAAACAATAGCTGGACCAACGCTGACGATACCAATCGATATAAACGGAGTAGAGATAAAAGCAATGATTGATACCGGAGCAAACATCTCAGCAATAAAAATGGACAAAATTCCAGGAAGATTATGGTCATGTATAGAGGAAGCTAACATGGACGTGATAACCTGCAGCAAGGAATCAGTAGCAGTCATCGGGAAAATCTGGTCAATAATTGAATATAAAAACGTCAAAATTAACACCTATTTGTCAGTCATCAGGAGATTAAGCGCGGACTGCATAATTGGAACGGATCTCATGCCAGAATTATTAAAAGAAATAATAATAGATCTAGGATCTATAGAGTTGAGAGATAAAACCGGATGAATATGAATGCTGAAATCAGAAGTGAGATGCTCAGAGAAAATAGTAGTACCTGGACGTACACAAATGATCTGTTACATATACGTGGACGAGGAAACCAGAGGTGAAATGATCTTCGAACCTAACCATAAATTTGAGAAAAAGAGAGAACTGCCATTAGCTAGAGAAATATTATATATAAACGATAACAGTGAAATTCCAATCAACATTACTAACTTTGATGAGGAAGACAAAGTAATTTACGAAAACGAAAGATTGGGGAAACTAACACCGATGATGGACATTGAACTCCCATCAACGTAAACCGAAGGAACTGAGGAGGAATTATGGACAATTGACAGTCAGCTACTAAACGAAACAGAGAAAGAACAATTGCAAAAGCTACTAATAGAATTCAAAGACATATTTGCAGCATTTGATTTAGACCTCGGCACAAGCGATGTGACGCAACACACTATACTACTGACAGATGATACCCCAATAACGCTACGACCATATCGACTAGCAGAAGCCCAGAAACCCGTTGCAGAAAAAGAAGTTCAAAAGATGTTAGACGCAGGAGTAATTGAACCAAGTTGCTCACCTTGGCAATTCCCAGTGGTTATGGTAAAGAAAAAAGACGGAACACAACGGTTCTGTATAGATTACCGACGACTCAACGCAGTAACAAAACGGGATACATACCCGTTACCAGATATAAATGAGATGCTACAAACGCAGCACAGAGCAGCTTATTTCACATCGCTAGATTTAAAAAGTGGTTATTGGCAAATAAAGGTCAAGGAGGAGAACCGAGAGAAAACTGCCTTTACAATCGGAAAAGATTTATATGAATTCAAGAAAATGCCATTTGGATTAACCAACGCACCAGCCTCCTTCCAGAGATGTATGAACTTTGTAACTCACGGCATTAAACAATGTCTGGTATATATTGATGATTTATTAATTTATTCTAGCACCTTCGAGCAACATCTAAAAGATATACGAAACGTGTTTGTTCGACTACGACAATGGAAATTAAAACTAAAACCATCAAAATGTGATTGGGCTAAGGAAAAAGTCACCTTTTTAGGACATATCGTATCGGCAAAAGGTAAAGAACCAGACCCAAGAAACATTGAAAAGATAAAGAATTGTCCAGTACCAAAAACAGTCACACAAGTGCAAGAATTCTTAGGCCTATGGGGATATTATCGGAAGTTCATTAAGAATTATGCAAACATCGCGAAACCAATACAAGAATTATCAAAGAAAGATACCCCATTCACATGGGAAAAGGAGCAACAAACAGCCTTCGAAACACTCAGAGACAAACTAATATCAGCACCAATACTCGTACATCCAGACTTCAAGAAACCGTTTTTATTGGCAACAGACGCAATTGGATACGCATCTGGAGCAGTCCTAGGACAATGGGACGAGGAGAAAAGGGAACGAGTTATTGGATACTATAGTCGAACATTCAAGAAGCATGAAAAGAACTACTCAGAAACCGAAAGAGAGGCATTAGCGATAATCCAAGCCATCAAGCATTTCAAATATTTATTATGGGGTCATGAGATATATATCACAACCGATCATCAACCATTGGTGTGGTTAGGCCAACACAAAGAAGCCTCTAGTAGATTAATGAGATAGGCAATGCAGCTGCTGGAATACTCACCATATATCAAATTCAAATCCGGAAAAGCCAACGCCAACGCAGACTGCATGTCAAGGTTTGTATTTGAGGAACTAATGGACCACGACGTGAGACGGATCTGCATGATAATAGCAGAGGACATTGATTTCACGAAACTAAAAAATGAACAGAAAGAGGACGAAGAATTGAAGACAATAATCGAATTTATGGAAACCAATGATATGAAAATCTTCGATAACAACAATTAATTAAAAGAACATATGGAAAAACACAGACATCGATACACTATGGAGAAAGGATGGTTATTATTAATGGATGGCGAGAAACGACTCATGTGCTTACCAGAGAGTAGACGAAAAGAAGTGCTAATGCAATATCATGACGGGAAGCTTGGAGGACATATGTCAGCAAAAAAGACGGAAGCAAGACTACGTCAAAAATACTATTGGCCAAATATTGGAGAAGACGTAAAAGGATGGATAAAGAATGGTTTGACATGTGCAACCAGAAAAAGCACAGGAATTAAACTAAAGGCACCGCTAAAACCAATGCCGATTGCACCAGAACCTATGACGATGATTGCAATGGATGTAGTAGGGCCATTGCCGGAAACCAACGACGGAAATATCTATATACTGCAATACCGGACCAGAAAGCCAGAACAATAACGAGAATCCCGGTAGAAGAAATATGCTGTCGATATGGAACACCCAAACATATTCTAACCGATCAAGAAACCAACTTTATGAGCGAAATCATAGAAGAGGTAACAAATTACTTCAGAATTGCAAAATTGAGAACATCGCCATACCATCCACAAACAAACGGACAAACCGAACGATTCAACGGCACGTTAATCGAAATGATGTCAAATTATGTAAGCAGACACCAAAAAGATTGGGATAGATATGTAAATCTATGCCTTATGGCATATAGAATGTCGATACACTCGGCAACAAAAATGAGCCCATTCAAACTAATGTATGGCAGAGAATGTAACATGCCGATAGACTTGGAATACCAACCACCGATATCACATTATATGGAAATTGATGATTATGTAACGGGATTCAAGGAACAAATGCAAGAAATCTGGAAAACGGCAGGTATGAATATTAGATTTAACCAAGAAAGTTACAAAGAGCTGCATGATAAAAAACGAGACGTACGCAAACATAACTTTCAGGTCGGAGACTGGGTAATAATCGCAACACCAGAAAATCATTCCAGGAGTCACCAGAAAGCTACAAAGGAGTGGTAAAGGACCGTTTGAGATAATATATGTAAACGAGAATAACGCTCGAGTCAAATTGGTCAACAACCCGCTCACCAGACCTATATATGTAAACGTAAGCAGATGCAAGGCGATACCCAAAACGATAACAAAAGAACCAGAGAATCGAGGCATGCAAAACCAGATCGCAAACCCAGCAACTGACATTAAGCCGAAAAATAGAAACAGCACCAAACAGTACGCAAATAACAGAGGAACCTAAACCAGATGAACAGGGATTAATGGCAAACTCCACAAAGGACAATGTGGACAAGATGGACATAACAGTAAAAGCCATCAGAGAAATAATGCCAAAATGGGTAGAAGGGAAAGGATGGATGAGAATAGTAAACAAAGCGGGAAAAATCGCGATGGATTACGCTAAAAGATCTAGAAGCCCACCAGAAATGGATCTCATCAAAGAAAAGATACCCATGATCTTCACCATGGCAGATGTAGAAGGAAACGTACCCCTACATTTTGCAGTACAACATAGAAACATTCAAAAGAATAATAGACATAATCCAATTCATGCAGGAATGTGGACACACCTCGAACATACCAAATGAGGAGGGACAAACACCATTAATGTTTGCAGTTGCAGCAGACGCTTCTACAACAGTTCTGAGAGAACTACTAAGAACGGGATCATCGTTCAATGAAAAGGATAATGGAGAAAATAACGTGCTACATTACGCACTCAAATCAAAACAGGCAAGTGCAGTGAAATTCATAACCAGCAATGCGACAATAAGAGAAAGAGAAATAATGGGTAAAACAATTCAAACACTATGGGAAGCTATCGATGTCAAAAAAGGCGAAGTAGCAGCCAATCTAATGAAGTTGACTTACGAAAGCTCATCAATTAAAGTATTCGATTTAAATTACATGGTGAGAAATAGAAACGTTTTACTAAAAGAAACAATATACGCTTACTATCCATTCCCAAAGACGATAAAAGCAATGCTAAAATGGGAAAGACTGAAATTCACAAACCATCCAATGGAAGCAATACGAATCGGAGACAGAAAAGAACATTTATTAACAATAATACACAGATGGCATCGAAAACAAATAAGATTCCAAAAGAGTAAACAAGAGATAAAGGAAATGGACGATCTAAAAGCAAGAATAATAAAGGTCTATGAGGAAATAATCGAAGCAATAAATGTCGAGGACGACATTTCAAAGGAAACCCCGGATGAAGATAGTAACGGGGAAGGAAGCAATAACAATAACAAAGACCGAGACGACCAAAATAACAATAACAAAGACCGAGACGACCAAGATACCAGGTCAAATGCGGAAGACGAGAATAAACCCGTACAACAAGAGAAAAAGGAACCACCCAATGATGAACATCAAAAAACGGAGAAGAAAAAAGGAACAGGCAACAGCAACAACAATGAGAGAAAACATAACCGAGGGACACTGCTAGATAATAAAAGTATAGAACAACCAAGAGAAAATCAAAACCGACCGTCCCTACTACAAAAGCTAATGATACTGATTACGTCAATCAAATTAACAGAAGCCGATAAAGATATTCTAAACGAGATGAAATCGTTTAGAATACGAACAATAGACGACAAAGGAATCCCAAGTAAAGGAATATGCCCACACCTGACAACAAATACAAGCATAAGTTGTCAATTCTACTCAATAGGAAAACCAGGAAAGATAGAAATGCAGCCTGAAAACTCATCATCATGCCATACCACCGAAAACATATGCAGAGATGCAAGAAAAGGAAATGGAAGTATAAGAATCCAAGTAGACCCAGGGATATGCAAATTACGAATAACAAACACAGGGACAGAAGCAATTAAACAAGTATGCGTACAGAACCAAAATACCGACTGCTGGGAAATGAACCTGAAAGTAGGAAGAAAATGTGAATGGAACAGTATAGAAGGTGATGCGGAATATATAATATGTGCCAACGATAACATAATAATAACCTGTGTAGTAACCAAAACTTTGGGGGAAAAACCCGCAACACCAAAAGAAGAACCATATCGAGTACGGGAAAATAAACCAATGATAATAAAAGTTGAATCAAACCCAAAGGGTGGAGAAGAGATAATAGTCGAAAATACGGGCAAGGAACCCATTACGAAAGTCTGTCTATTCAAAACCAAAAAGAACGGGAAGATGAATGAAAGAATTCAATGCCAGTCAAATGAAGATATAAAAAATCAGAGATACCGCATCCCAACCAAAAGAAAACGAGGAAAATACATAGTACACGTTCAGCAAGGAAGAGATGATTATTGGAAATCGATAACAAGAAAACTACCAAAGTAAATTACGACAAAGCATCCAGAAAAAGAAACAAGAGAAGAACCATACCAACGCCAAATTAGAGAGAGTAAAGCGGTAATAATAAAGATAGAGTCAAATGCAGTAAATGAAGAGGAAATACTAGTCGAAAACACGGGTGAGAAACCCATCACAAAAGTCTGCGTATATGAAACCAAAGGAAATGGTACGGTGAACAAAAGAATTCAATGTAAGACAAAAAAAACTGTAAAGAATCAAAAATATCGCATCTTTACTAAAAGAAAACTCGGGAAATATGTGGTACACATCCAAAAGGGAACTCATGAATATTGGGGGACGGTAACAAGAAAACCATCCAAGTCAATCGCGACAGCCCAGCCCATAACAAAGCAACCCGAGAGAAAACTAAGTAACAAGACGTCACGAAAAGAAATGATCATGGACGAAAGTCACCTTTCAATCCAGGAAGCGTTACAACTCCAAAAAGCACTTAAAAACGTGCAACCAAAAGAAAGGATAATAGAAACAACTAACTCAGGAGAAACAACAACAACACACCCTAACTAAACAAACTACACGACAAAAATGATCTGGATAACAACGGCAGTAGCAAGTATTGTGATCATGCTGATAATAATTCAACTGGTGAGAACCACCAACAAATGCAAACAGAAACCAAAAAAGAAAAGACTATGGCCAGCAGTAGAAAAATTCAACTACAATATCGAATTGGATCAATACGATGCGGAAAGAACAGAGGAATATGAAGTTATAGGAAATTCAAGTACAAGTGGACTCTGGTCAAAAGAATCGCCCATTATTGAAACGCCACAGGAATTGTCAAACGAATTTGATGTATACCAGATAACAGACGAGAGATACGGGGATAAACGGACACTACGTATAGAGCCCCAGGAGACAATGGTATAAAATGTGAAGGAGACGATGTATATAGTGTAGAATATTGTGTAGTATAATAGTAGTAATAGTATGTATAATTGTGAATAAATATTGTATAAAATGCACCTAAGAAAATAATTAAACAGAAAAAGAATGCAGATGAATTAACCACGTATTATAATCAATAGATGGATCCGAGCAACTGTAACCGACAAAATCAAGTCAGAATACCACCATTCATAGAAATTATACAACAACTTATAGCTGCCAACGTACCTATAGAAATTGTAGAATTAGACCGTGGGATATATCAAGATCAAGGAATCGAGGTAATATGGAGACGACAATGCGAATTAATGAAGCAAATAACAAACATAGCGCAAACTCAGTGGCCAAACACTCATCTAGTATTAACAGAAAGTGTGAACCGAGGCTTACAACAAGCAGCGAGAATAGAAGACCAACAACGAACCATATTACAACTGCAAAGAATAAACGAACAACTAAACGATCAAGTCAGATGGCAAGCGGACGAAATTAGAAGATTACGTAGCAGCCAACAGCATGTAGATCCAGCAAGTTGGGTAGAATGGATATCATCGATGCCAGAATTCACCCCAGAACCGGATTCGACAGTGGAGTAAAATAGAGCGTACTATGTAAATATGTGTAAATAAACCGATAAAGGTAGAACGACGTCAAATAATCAGAAAATTATTGTAGATATGCAGACAATTATCGAGAGAATCAGAGGAAGCGAGAATCCATCCGAAGCTACGAGACGAATAATGAAAGACAAGATTAGAATGGTGAACGATACAGAGGAAAGATTAAAATGTTGTAAATGTAAAGGATTACTGATTGGAGCGAGACAGACAAAGTGTGGATGCAGAATATGTACAGATTGTACGATAGAAGTAATAGAAACAGGAATAATAAAATGTCCTGGATGCGAGGAAGCGATCGAAGGAGACGAAGACCCCACAACAGTTGATAAAGCCAAATACAAAGAAATCAATAATCTAAAAGTCCGATGCCAAGTAAGAGAGTGTGAATGGAAAGGACTTGTGAAGGAAGCCGAAAGTCACACAAATAAATGTGAATATAACGAGATACCATGCGAAAAATGTCAAGCTATCACAATGAAAAAGACTATGGAAGAACATCATAAAGTGTGCATAAGGAGAGAGGAAAAATGCGAATTCTGTGGAGCCATCGACGAATGGATAAATATAGAAAAGGAACATCGGAATCCAAATGAGGAACAAATATGCGATTTCTACGAAGGAATATGTGCAAACAACTGCAACAGGAAAGATAAAGTCAATCTAAAAGAACATTGGAATGAATGTATTGGTAAACCAGTCAAATGCCCGTTAGAATTATTCAATTGCCAATCACGGCTATCAATTGCGGAAATGCAAAAGCATATGATAGAAAACAGTATTGAGCACGCAGAAATCATGATGAAAACGATAGGAATGATAGCATGGGAAGTGAAAAGCCTACGAATAAAAATGGACGCACAGAAAGCACTAATGAAAGAAATATTGGAATCCAGAAAGAATTTCGAGAAAAGCAAGAAAATACACCCAAGAAAATAGCCGAAATTGAAGAGAGAATGCAACAGATAATCAGCAGTATACAGGATCTGGAAACAACCAGCCCGGTAGCTAGAAAACTACCTACAGCACCATTTATATGGAAAATAACTGGATTCGCAGAGAAGCTACAAAGAGCAAAAGATGGAACACAGAGAATCCTAGATAGTCCACCGATATATAGCTGGGAAAATGGATACAATTTGGCATTAGACTATATCCGAATGGGGATGGAAATGCAACAGGAACCATATCAGTGTCTTTGTTAGAGTAGGAAGAGGAGAATATGACGAACTATTAACATGACTGTTCAAGCAATATATGATATTAACAATGATAGGACGACAGAAACGTCGCAATCCAATCAGAGCAGGAAACGAGCCACAAATGGGAAGACCAACAACCGACTGGAATACGGTAGTAGGTACACCATTCTTCTATTATTGCGAGAGGATAATTTTTACATAAAACTAGAAGTAGAAAAGCCGGATAAGACGTTGTAAAGGAGGAAAGGAAAGATAAATAGAATGTAAATAAAATATAATAAAACCATATAAAAATCAAAAATACAAATAATCAGAAAAATCAGAAAAATTAAAATTCAAAATAATGACGACATTACTATTAGATGGCAAGCGGAAACAGTGAGGAGATAACAGTATGGATGAGAAAAGGACCAGATTCAATATGGACGAAACTTTGGAAGAAACCAGAAGAAGAAGAAAAAGTCAATACACTAACAACGGCATCATATATTCTATGAACTACGACGGAACAAGACGGCCATTGCAAACCATAAAAGCGATATCTCACAAATGAAAGTGAAAGACGAACAGCTGAGAAAAGAGGAACAAAGATATTCAACATTCCGAGATAACAAAGTATTCACCGATCACAAAGCAAGGAACTGGCCGCAAAAGGATTTTTCTTTACGGAAACGCCAGAACTACCAGACGAAGTAACGTGCATCTATTGCAAAGGAAAACTCGCAAAATGGGAAAAAGGAGAAACAGCAAAACGAGATCACCTGAGGAAATTTTCAACCGTCCATTAGAATTAATCTTGATGTCAGAAACCAAGCAATAAACAGATTGGAAGGATTCCAAAACTGGAAGTAGACAGAGATGAAAAAAGAGGAGAGAAAAAGATATAAATAACAAAGAATTTCGAGGATCCAACGAACTAATAAGGAAGGAGAAACCATAAAGAGAACATTCGAAGAAAGAATTAAAAACTTTCAAGGAAACCCAAGAGCAGCAGAATTTGCAAGTCAAGGATATTGTCGGACAGCAAGAGGAATAATGTGCGAGGGATGCAAAAACCAACAGCCAATACCAGATCAAACGTGCAAAACTTAAAACATAAAGGAAAATGTATGTACAAGGAGGAAAAAGAGTCAAAGAATGTAGAAATAGTATTCACAAATCAACAAGTGGAAGATATCTTAGATCGACCAAAAACGAGGACTCTAATGTTATTATCAGGAGTAAATACTCAAAAGATGAGAAAGATAATCAGCGAAAGGTTGGCTAACAACCTAGAATAATACGACTCGACACAAGCAGTGATTCGAGCCATTAAACGATACAAGAGAAACCGAAGGAAAATCTTGAAAAATCAATGATAAAGAAGCTATTTTAGAGCAGCACCAATGCTGTAACATGTTGCAAAAACATGTCGATATTAATTTATACAACCTCTGTAAACATTATTCACATGTGAAGCGTGTGGATTAAAGGTTAATAATCCGTATAGAAAGCCTATCAACGCAATCAAAGGATCCGTTCGCATCAGTAAAACGAATGAAAACAATGGTTAAAAAGTAAATAGTAAATAAACTTAAAACAAAAAATTATAAAAACCAAAAAACCACAAAAACCCGATACACATAATTATGATGTAAATATAATATAAATCTACGATAATTAGAAAGAGGAAATAATCAATTAATTACAGAAAACAAATTATGAATCAGAGCAAGATAAAAAAAATCAAATAATAACGAAAAAGTTTAAAGCAGAAACAAGGAAAGCCAAGCTCAACGATCATAAATCAATTCAAAACAACAAAGAGAAAGCAGAACAATGCTACAACACAACACAACGAAAAAAGTATTAGCCGTAGAAGAAAGAGCTAATGAAAAAACACCCAAAAAACTAAAATAATGAAAGAAATGGAAAAAACAAAACCAGGTAAAAACAACGAATAAATAGACCCCAAGAAAATGAATAAACCTTACAAAAACGGCAATACGAAGCTATAAAAATCCCTTCAAATCAACAAGATCAAATCAACTCAATAAAAAGAGAATACGAACGATTAAGACAAGACAAATCAAGAACCCAACATAAATGAAATTAAAACTACGAGATTATAATAAAAGATTAAAAATGGGAAATACAGAAAAGGGGAAGAAAACTACTTAAAATCCTTAAATCAAAGCAAGAAGAAGTAGAACAAGAAACCAAATACGAGATGGAAACTAAAAAATGAAAGAAACAACCAAAAGAAAAGGGCAAAGCTCGAAGCAGCAATGGCAAGACCTGAAAAGCGCAACATAGATGATGAGGAACCACGCACCATATTACTTATATCGCAAATGATATTCATGAAGATGAATGTCAACCAAGCCATAAAGCCAAGTGAGAAACACGCGAAATAGAAACAACCAAACTGAAAATCAATGGCAACCATCAAGAAAAATAATAAGCCAATGATACAGCAAGAAGATATTGATGCTCTAAATAACAGATCAACAGAAGATTGGAATAAAATTATAAAATATTAGAGACGCAAACGCAAGCAATAGCAATACATAGTGAAACTGAACATGAAACAGTATGCAGATCAAAACCAAAATAAAGAATGTTACTGGAACAGGAAAAACTCTCAAAGAAGAAGCAAGAGCAACAAGAAAAAACGGAGATCCAGGAAGAATCATAAAAATAGAAGCGATGAAATGAAAACAATACCAAGAAACCAAGAAATATAAGTATTTGTTGCCAAAAATATAATATACTGAAGATTGGAACTATGAGAACAGATCGTAAGAGGCATGAAGAAACAACAATGAAGAACAAACAACCAGATCAACAATGAAATTTCAGGAACGACTCAGTACAAAGCACAATAAGAAGCTCAAGAAAACACCGAAACCATTCTCAGGAAAGATCGGTCAGTTAAACCAAAATACTGAACACTAAATAACATAACTGACAAAAAACACAAAACAACAGTAGACTAGAAATAATAGCGGAAGTTCCAACAGGATAATGGAAACCAGGAGTCTTGGTGTCCAAAAAAAATTCAATAAAACATTCAACTCAATCAAATGAGCAATTGAGGAACAATCGAAAGCAGGAATCAAAACAAAAACAGAGTATGAGGAAAACGGGCAGAATCTGAGAAAGGAAATTCGAAAATTGAAACGTTTAGATATACGCATAATTAGAAACACAAAGGGCTGAACAAAATTAAACCTCACCTACCTATTATATGAGAATAAATATCAATACCCTGCGAGATGAAATATCCACCGGCAAAACAACCCACCAATTCTTACTCTACCTCTTACCCAACACAAATACCATCCCAAGTCCCGCAAGAATCCCCGACGAAGATCGGGGGAACGGATTAACATTTATAATTAAAAAAGGGAAAATGTAAACACAACCAAAATAATAATTAATAATAAAAATATAAAAACAAAAATTGTAAATCTAAACCAAGTAATTTAGTCATAATCCAGTGCGAAACAAAATTCACATGAACCTAGAAGACGGAGACATGTCTACCAAGCCCTATTCAGTTAGTACAGCCAATTAACAAATCCGTTTAAAGTACTATAGTAAAAGGAAACCGAAAGAAAAGAGTGCGAGAACAGTAGAGAATCAGGTAATCAGAAATCGCCAATAAATAACAACTGATACAATCAACATAAGTAGTTAACAACACGTGAAAGAAACTCTAAACTAGTATGGAGATAACAGAGATTCAAAGAAAGAAAACAATCATTTAGACGAAATCACAAATAAAAAACCCGTGTATTATTCCTGGAAGATTAATTGGAAACAAACAGAAAGATGAGAGAGCAGCAGAAAAAGCGAAACAAAGATATTATATTACAACTATGAAGAACTGTAAAAGAAGAAGAGAAATTAAACAAAAATCTACCAACAAACTCAAAGTGAAGTCAAATCGTTAAAGAACACTCTTAGAAATCAAACAAAAACCGGAGAAGCAACAATCAAACCATATCAACTACAAACCGCCAATTCAAAAAATAAACAGGCAAAAGGAAAGAAACTCCAATGCAATATCAATAGCAGCGAAAGATAATGATGAGAATTAAAGAACGTTTAAAAGAAACTCCCAAAATACACCAGACGATTAATAAAAGCCCAAGTCCTAATAATGAATTTCAGTTAAAAAAGACTAAAGAAGAGTGCAAAACACGGTAAACCCGAAAAAGGAAAAATAAAAAAAGCTAAAAACTTCAAACTCGTATTAACTGATACAATACTGTACAATAAATATGAAATTGACTAATGTTATTAGAAATGGAAACCATGACAAAAAAACAGGATTAATTATAATAATAATGAGAAATAACATACGAGAACCCCGTTAAAAGTCGAGAAACCCACCCATTCAAAGAGGAATTACCCTCGCAGATTACAAAGAACGCTGCAGAAATTCCGAAAATGAAGAATGCCAACAATACCCTCCATATGTAGTCAATGCCCACAAAGAAACACGAAAACATAATGATTGAGCTTGAAGCATAGTACAGAAAAACAACAAATGATACAAACCCTCTTAAAGAACAATGATGAAGTATCGAAAATAAAAAGCGAGAAACTTGATAGATTGAAGAACATGGAAACAATCATCAGATAAATCAGGAAAAGGTCAAAGCAACCAAACAAACCAAATGTACGAATCCTCAAGATTAAATCTCGACAAAGTATGAACCCAATCTAAACAATCCTGTCAATGAAAAACCTATCACTCAGTTAACATTGAATAGTCGTGCTACTTAATTATGCTGTTCCATCATCATGTCTAACAATAATAAAAACGACAAATACAAAATACCCTAAATCCGAAAAAACTAAAAGATATTTACCAATCGTAAACAACGAGAAAACCAATAAAAATCAAAACCTCTCGCTCATCTCCATCAACCAACCATGCCAACAAAAACCAACCCAATAGAAAAACCAGCTGAAAGCGAAAACCCAAACGTCAGTGATTCGTTCGAACTAAGTATAACTGATTACATTGTATTTTATTTTATTTTTATTTATCATGCTACAGTAGTGACCTAAGTCCATCTTTATCTTGATATTTATTTATACCGTAGACACTTTATTTGAATGTGATATTGAGTCACGACCAGAGAGCTCGTAGAACTCAACCAATGTATAAAGTATTATTTGGAAAAGACTATTGAAATTGCGGTCGCAATTTTTATGGACCCCCGATGTTTTATTTGGGCCAGAACACACGTTTAAATTTTAAAATAATCGATAACACCCACATGCAAAAATACATGCAGATTAAACTCTAAAACCTTAGTAAAACCCACCCACACTATACCGGCCTGAACCACATACATTATCCCGAGAAAAAAACAGTAACTATAAAATTAAAACATAAAAAATAAATAAATAATACAAATGCAACAAGATCCGCAACCAAATAAAATATTAAAACATAACCAAAACCCAACGATTTTACCGAAATTGACAATTTATTAAAAAAAATAACGAAATCTTCCATAAAAATTAAATAAAAATTAAATAATGAATTAGAAATTATTCAATTAAAAATCTAAGGAAAAAATGCAAATAAAATTTCAAATAATAAATTTAAAGATTAGAATATACCAGAAAATCCAAAGGCAAATTTTGTTTACAAATCAAAAAACACGCAATGTAGTTCTACAATAGGTATATGAATATGAAATTGTTTTTATCTAAACATTTTTATACGGATTTTTGGGTTTTTTTGGAAAGTGAAGTTTTGTTTATTCAACTCCTCCACTTCGCATCCTCTCAACCTCGATTGCAGCTCTGCTTGGTGTCGCTGGAGTTGAATTTTATGAAAATTTGTTTAGCTGGATTGGTAATTTAATATTTATTAAAAAAATTTATAATGCATAAAAACTTTTTTTTTTATTTTTTTGTCGAAATTTTTTCCTGGCCCACAGCAAAGATACATCACAATATTAAATCAAACATATTATTCGAATCGTGTAAGTGTGGTGGAAAATCGCCAATTGATTCGTGCCCGTGAAGACTCGGCGTGCGGAACGCAGGGTCGACGTCAATATATTCGTATAAGGAAGAGAGGGATTATAGGAAGTGGTCTTTTGGCTATTCCTCGTCTTCTCATTTCCATAAACTCGACCTAAACTATATTTACATACGGCTCAAAATCATCACACGAGTAGTCAAGTATGCACTCATAACTATAATATAACACAATGCCCTAATGTCAACCAACTAAAAGTAACGGGAATACTAAAATGAATCGATGTTTTATAAAATTTAAATCAACTATAATTCAAACTATACTATGAATTAATATACCGAAATCAATCTATTGAATGATTAGATAATCATGAAGATTTAGCTTTTTTACTATGAACTACAACCTTTAATAATTTTAATATTAGGGTTACAATTAAATAAACTATAATTCCATGGTTCTATTGAACTAAAATGTAGATTTTAATTAGAAGTCAAATAAAATATAGAAGTTGTCTTGTGTTAAAACCAATAAAGTAGTCATCGTAAGCTGCTAATATTCTGTTGAGATTCAACCAAAAACTATTCGGGTAAGAATTGGAAAAAGCTATCGAAACTCAGGAATAACCGCATTAACTTAAGAAACTCACTTTAAATTAATTTATAAACCAACTTCCAGTAATGCTAATTTAAAATAAGGTTAATGGTTTAGTCTTCTCAACCAACGTTTACGGAATTTAGAAAAAATTAAAGTATAATTAAAATTATCCTTTAAAATCAAACCAAAATCAAACCTTTTAACCTATTTGATTAAAGAAAAATTAGAAATATTCACTTACTAAATTTTTAAAATCAACTCCACCACATAGCAAATAGACATAAAATATCTAAAACCAATAAAACACGATTAAGAATCAAAACACAACCGAACGATAGACTTACAATAAATATTGATACATATCAAAACCTTAAGAGATTAGGCATTACAGTCTCGACTTTGTCTAACATTGAATTTGGCTAGACAAGCTCTGTCCATACCCATAAATCAGCAGACTTCACCCAGACGATGTTCAACCACCATTCATTATAAAATCGATTTTTTCTTTAGTTTGTCAAACTTCATACTACAATAAAATTACCAAATTTGAAAAAAAAATCCTGATCTATTCTTCCCAATGAAAACTCAACAAACACCTAAAACCCCGTCTAAAATGACTGATAATATTCCAAAAAAAATAATCCCAAAACAAAATTCAGATGAAATTTCCTCCAGAAAATAATAATAAAACATTCAATCCCTAAAATTGGATCGATAATAAAAATTAAACTACGAAAATTCAGGGTGGATCAAACTACTAGCCTTGGCCGAGAAAACTAAATCCCAATATTTCCAAAAATTCAACCTTTTATCAGCAGTAGATGATAGTGAAAATCCCAAAAATTGTAGATCTATCTATATATATCTGAAATATGACATTTCTGTGAAATAGAGTGAACTGGTTCACCGAGTCGTTCGCTGTCTGAATTATACTGTCATAAGAGAGAGAATTTACAACACCTCACCCAGTGTGTGCAAACACTACAAATTCCTTACCCCACCTGCACACATTTCCAATATTAAACCTGCTATAATAATCTGCCAATATAAATACTAAATTCATGTTAGGTCCGGAACAATCAATTACCACAGGACCCCACACTGAATACCCGGAATCCCAATGTCGGATATCGCAATTTTTTCCCGCGGTAAAAATAGATTTTTTTTTATTTATTATTCAATTATAATCAATGCTGTCGATATAGAAGGCAAATTAATTCCAAATCCGGTGCACCCCACTTCCCAAACTAACTAGACTAGAAAACCTATTGAAAAACCACCAAATTAATTTTTGTTCCATAACTCCTTTGTATAATCACCATCAATATCTCCATCCCAACCGATACAATTTTTTCACATCAAAATGAAATTTATCCAGACCAATTTTCGAAGTTTCCTTCGTTAAATAATTCATTTTTCTTGTGATTAGTATGTGTTTATAGTTTATAATTATAAACCACGGAAAATCTGGAGGATAGCGGAAGAACATACCACCTGTTACTTACACTTTTCTGTGAATAATTAACTGTAGGATTTCTGTTGATTTCTTTCCCCTTTAAAGAACTGAATATTTTGAGTTGTCTTTTTCAACTTACTTAAACCTTTGAATAAGTAAAAATTATTAGCACAATGCGTTTTAACAAAAAACTTTTAATGCGACTCTATTTCTAGTATTTCATGAAAATAATTAAGTATAAAAAATATATCTTCATTGAATATTAGTTATTATTTCTAATCTTTATTCCCAGTAACATTATATTAAGTAAAAATTATGAAATAATAAATCTTAGTATTTTCTCTTAATCTAATCATACTAAAAGGTCGAGAACTTTTATCATGATTATCGATCTTCTCATACTGTACACCCCTTTTCTTTATCAATTAAAATCATACCTATGTTTTATTCTCGATTCATTGTCATGGAGCTCTTATCGATAGCAATCCTCGATTCATTCCCTATCATCTTAGATGAATTTAATAATCCACGCATAACAATAACACTAAGGTAGCATTTAAATTTTATAAACATATTGTTTTGCAGCAGAACCTTACTCATCAAACCACTTGGCTGAAGTCTATAGACTAAATGTGATAAATTGGCGCATTGACAAAGTATAATATTGAATACCTCCCCGCGATACTCATAAACATTAAAAGCTTATTACCAAAATGCTCAAGACCGGCAGAGCAGCATCCAGCTCGTAAAGTAATTCATTACATAATATAGGATTAACACAATTGTTAGCCTGAATGCACTGCAAGGAAAAATCAACAATAGGTCCATGTTGGAATACACTTGCCAACCATCGGCATATGATAGATAAATAATTATTAATCTCCTCTAATTTAACACAAATAGATAGCCCAACAATAAATGTACTAAAAACTCATAGTAATCACCATGTAGCCCTTGTCCAAGTTCCCACACAGTTGACAACATGGCAGCGAGCTGGCAGACCAAATTACGCTCATGCCCCCACCGAGAGTATCCAAACGACGCGCACGCATCCATGAAAAAGAAAGTTATCGTACATCATCGGTTTTAAAACAGAGTCGCCGAAACTCCCGCAGTAAATATACGCGCAGTCGTCACTCCTCTCTAGACTCGGAAGGCCCATGATCATCTCACATACAAAATAGCCAGGGCCAGATATCTTTAGAACGTGGAGGAAAGATATATCCCGTATGATTGCTGATACCGAGATTTAAACGCCGCACATAGCCCTATGATTTGGTCACGCTGTGACACAGTATAAAAGCTCGCGATACGCTCATCCAAGCCCCGTGCCACCGTATCCGGAACCACGAAGAGTCATTCGTCTAGTCGGGACCTTTATGCTCTGGCCTCAGAAGACACCGATAAAGCTGACTATGATGAATACATTCTAAAATACATGTAAATAAATGATTTACTGTCGTCAAATTTTCTTCATTCTTGTAATTTTTTTATTTATCTACATTAATTAGTTTGTTTTGATGAATCTAACAATTTAAACTTGTAGTCCAAAAAAATTAACTTTCTATACAGAAATGGAACCCCTGGAATATTACAACAATAACTAGTGCACCACGGAAACTAATAAAAACTTTTACATCAAATGTCCAGCTGTTCCCGCGAATTCAGCAACAATAACACATGGTAACCCAAAGAATTCAAGTAAGTGTATCAAAGGCTTACAGCAGCCCAAAAGGGATGGCGACGAAAACAGTTAAATAGCTCAGAACACAGATAACGGACTGGAAGTTGCACTATCTGCCTGTCAAGAGGGGGCAGTGTAACTTATCCCTCGTCTTTGCTCCTGCCAATTAGCCTAATTGAGAGACGGTAAGCAGACTCCGCAACCACGCCAAAAACAAGAACTACTAACCGAGCTCAAGGATGGCCAATCGCCGAGCCCTTCGAATGTAACCAAACTCAGCCGACTCACTAAAAACTAGCATCGCGTTCTTTTAAAACATTAATCACTCGTTTTGTTTTTAATATATTTACATTATTTGGAGTGTTATTGTAAAGGAATTCAATGGACTCGAACATTTATTAATTTCCAGCACAAAGACAAGCCAATATTTATCCAAGAATTTGGACCAATAAAAGGACTGCAACAACTACGAGAGAAACCCAACAAGATTGCTTTATCACCAGATCCATTTTCAACATCATACAACAAAACATATGAAAGCCATGTGGGGAAAAGATTCTTAATCTTCGACAAATGATGGCAGAATTTTAGAATAATACTCATCATTCATCTTAACGAGTGATTCCTAACATAAATGTTAGCATTGTTCGAATATATTATAAAAGAGAAAGAATAAAATGGAAAATGCTATAGATTCTTACCGTTTTAGCAAAGACAATGTGTGCATGGACACTCAAAAACATTCACAAATAAGATACTATAGAATTCTAAACTAAAATGAATGTACCTGAAGAAGTCTGACGAAAATTCAAAATCATAATGACTAGAAGCCGAGAGAACCAATAAAACGACAAAAAATACAAGCAAACTGGAACGATGGATGGACCTCTAAAAATGATAACAGCCAAACAGCTACAATGACGACAACAAAGGAACCCAATTAACCAAGAAACAAGCTCAGCAATGGGGAGAACCGGGAAACAAGACCAAGTGAACATTACAACCATCCACACAGTATACATTATCTGAAGAAAGCAGCGAAACCCTGTACAGAAATAATACGCCCGTAGAGAGAAAACTTTCCAATACCAAGACCAACAACACTTGCCCAACAATAATCCAGCACCATACTGAACCGAATTGGGGCAGAATTTGATACCAAAAATCCAGCCAAAGAATCGAGAAGTGTGGATCAATGACCCAGAAACACCAACCATAAGAAGTTCAAACAATACTGGACCAACGCTTGACGAGTACCAATCATATAACGAAGTAGAATAAAGCAGAATGATGATACCGAGCAAACATCTCAGCAATAAAATGGACAAAATTCCAGGAAGATTATGTCATGTATAGAGGAACTAACATGTACGTGATAACCTGCACCAAAATCCCAGAACAGTCATCGGGAAAATCTGCGTCAATTAATTAATATAAAAACGTCAAAAATAACACCTATGTCATCATCAGGAGATTAAGCGCGGACTGAAACTGAAACGGACTCATCCAGAATTATTTAAAGAGAAATAATAATAGATCTAATCTATAGAATTGAAGATAAAACCGGTATGAATATGGAATGCTGAATCAAAGTGAGATGCTCAGAGAAATAGTAGTACCTGACGTTACAACAAATGATCTTGTACATAACTGGACGAGGAAACCAAGTGAAATTATCTTCGAACCTAACCATAAATTTGAAAAAAGAAAACTGCCATTACTGAGAAAATTATAATATAAACGATTACAGTTTAAATCCAATAACATTACTAACTTTGATGAGAAGACAAAAGTAATTTACGGAAAACGAAAAGGGAAACTAAACACCGATATACAATGAACTCCCCACAACGTAAAACCTAAGGAACTGAGAGAATATGGAACAATTACAGTCAGCTATCTAAAGGAAACAGAGAAAAACAATTGCAAAAAGCTACTAATTAATTCAAGATCATATTTGCACTTGATTTAGACCTCGCACAAGCATGTGACGCACACACTATACTACTTGACAGATACCCCTAAACGCTACTACATATCACTTACAGAGCCCAAAACCCGTGCAGAAAAGAGTTAAAAAGATGTTAGACGCATGATAATTAACCAATGCTCACCTTTGGCAATTCCCAGTGGTTATGTAAATGAAAAAAAGAACGTAATCACAACGGTTCTTTATAGATACACGACTCAACCGTAACAAAACGGATACTATACCCGTACCATATAAAATTAGACTGCTACAAAAAGCAAAGCACAGAGCAGCTTATTCACATCTCTAATTTAAAAATGCGTATGGCAATATTAAATCTAAGGGAGAAACCGAGATAAAACGCCTTACAATCTCGAAAATATTTAATAACTCAAGAGAAAATGCCATTTGGATAACCAACCCCACCACCCCCTTCCAGAGATGTATAACTTTTAAACTACGCATTATAACAAGTCTGGTATATATTGATGATTTATTAATTATTTCTACACCTCGAGGCAACATCTAAAAGAATATACGAAACGTGTTTGTCCACTACACAATGGAAATTAAACTAAAAACCATCAAAGTGATTGGCTAAGAAAAATCACCTTTGGACATATCTATCGGCAAAAGTAAAACAACCCAAAACATGAAATGATAAAGAATTTTCATACCAAATACAGTCACACAAGTGCCAAAATCTTAGCCTATGGAATAATCGAAGTTCATTAAGAATTATGCAAACATCGCGAAACAACAATTACAAGAATTATCAAAGAAAGATACCCCATTCACATGGAAAAGAGCAACAAACAGCCTTCGACACCAAGACAAACTAATATCACACCAATACTCGATCAGACTTCAAAGAAACCGTTTTATTTGCGGCAAGCAGACGCATGGATAACGCATCTGGAAGCACCTAGGACCAATGGACGAGGGAAAAGTGAACGATGTAAATGAACTATAGTCAACATTCAAGAAGCGATGAAAAACTACTCAAAACCGAAAGAGAGCATTACGAAATCCAACCATCAATGCATTTCAATATTTATTATCGGGTCATGAATATCACAACACGATCATCAACCATTGTATGTTACCTAACACAAAGAAGCCCTATAGATTAATGAATGCAATGCAGCTGCTGGAATACTCACCATATATTCAATTCAAATCCGAAAGCAACGCCAACGCAACTGCATTCAATGTTTTATTGAACTAATGACCACGACGTAGACGGATCTGCATGATAATAGCAGAGACAATTGATTCACTAAAACTAAAAAATGAACAGAAAGAGGACGAAGAATGAAGACAATAATCGAATTTATGGAAACCAATTATAGAAAATCTTCGATAAGCAAACCAATTAATTAAAAAACAATATGGAAAAAACACATACATCATATCAACTATTGGAGAAAGATGGTTATGTATATGTGATCGAGAAACGACTCATGTGCTACCAGGAGATTAGACGAAAAAATTGCTAAGCATATCATGACGGAAGCTTGGCACATATGCAGCAAAAAAACGACGGAAAGCAAGACTACGTTCAAAATACTATTGGCCCCAAATATTGAAAGACAAAAAAGTATGGATAAAGAATGTTTGACATGTGCTATACCAGAAAAAGCACAAATTAAACTAAAGGCACCACAAAACCAATTCCGAGTGCCACCAACCAAACCTATGACATGATTGCAAGAAGGTAGGCCATTGCCGAAAACCAACGACGGAATATCTATATACTGCAATACCGCCAGAAAGCCAGTAACAATAACGCGAATCCCCGGTTAGAAGAAATATTGCTGTCGATCATGGAAAACACCCAATACATATTCTAAACCGATCATAGAAACCAACTTTATGACGAAATCAAGAAGAGAGAACAAATACTCAGAATTGCAAAATAGAACTATTCGCCATACCATCCACAACAAAACGACAAACCGAACATTTCAACGCACGTAATCAAAAGTAGTCAAATTATGTAGCAACACCAAAAAAGATTGGATCATAGAATGTAAATCTATCCTTATGCATATAGAATGTTCATACACTGGCAAACAAAATATGAGCCATTCAAACTAATGTATGCAGAGAATGTAACATGCCATATAGATTGGGTAATAATCCAACCACCAATCACATTATTATGAAATTGATGATTATGTAACGGACAAGAACAAATTGCAAGAAATCTGGAAAACGGCATGTATGAAATTATGATTAACCAAGAAATACAAAGGAGCTGCCTGATAAAAAAACGAGACTACGCAAAACATAATTTTCAGGTCGAGACTGGGTAATAATCGCAACACCAAAAATCATTCCAAGTCACCCAGAAAGCTACAAAGAGTGTTAAGGACGATTGAATAATATATTGTAAACAGGAATAACCTTCGAGTCAAATTGTTAACAACCCGCTCACCAACCTATAATGTAAAACTAAGCAGATGCAAGCGTACCCAAAACATAAACAAAAAGAAACCAGAGAATCAGCATGCAAAACCAGATCGCGAAACCAGCAACTGACATAAGCCAAAATAGAAACAGCACCAAACAGTACGCAAATAACAGAGAACCTAAACCATATGAAACAGATTAATGGCAAACTTCCACAAAGACAATGTGACAAGATTGAATAACATAAAAGCCATCAGAAAATAATGCACAATGGTAAGGAAAGTTATGATGAAATAGTAACAAAGCCGGGAAAAAATCCGAGGGAATTACGACTAAAAGATCTAAAGCCCACCCAGAAATGACTCATCAAGAAAAGGATACACCATATCTTCACCGATGGCAGATGTAAAGAAACACCCCTACATTTGCAGTACAATCATAGAAACATTCAAGAATAAAGACATAAATCCAATTCAGCAGGAATTGACACACCTCGAACATACCAAATGAGAGACAAACACTCCATTAATGTTTGCATGTTGCAGCAACGCTTCTACAACATTCTGAAGAAACACTAAGTAACGCGTATCATCGTTCCAATTAAAAGATAATGAGAAATAACGTGCTACATTACCACTCAAATCAAAACAGGCAAGTGCATGAAATATTTTCATAACCAGCTAATTCGACAATAGAGAAAGAGAGAATAATGGTTGTTAAAACCAAATGCAAACACTATGGAAGCTATCGATGTCAAAAAAGCAATAGCAGCCAATCTAATTGAAGTTGACTTACGAAAAACTCATCAATAAAGTATTCGATTTTAAATACATGGTGAGAAATAGAAACTTCTTACTAAAAAGAAAACATATCACGCTACTATTCCATCCTCAAAGACATAAAGCAATGCTAAAATGGGAAAGACTGAAATTCACATAACATCCAATGGAAAAGCAATACGAATCGAAGAACAGAAAAAGAACATTAATTACAATAATACACAATGTCCATCAAAACAAAATAAGATTCAAAAGATAAACAAGAATAAAGAAATGGACGATCTAAAGCAAGAATAATAAAGTACTAGAGGAAATAATCGAAGCATAAATGTCGAGACGACCAATTTCAAAGAAAACCCCCGATGAATTTAGTAACTGGAAGAAGCCAATAACAATAACAAAGACCAACGCCAAAATCAACAATAACAAGACCAGACGACCAATACCAGCGTCAAATGCGGAAGACAGAATAAAACCCGTACTAACAAGAAGGAAAAACCCACCCCAAGATGAAACAATCAAAAAACGGAGAAGAAAAAATAACAGCAACAGCAACACAATAGAGAAAACATAATCCAAGCGACCACTGCTAATAATAAAAGTATAGAACACCAAGAGAAAATCAAAACCGACCTCCCTACTACAAAAAGCTAATGATACTGATTCTTCAATCAAATAAACGAAGTCCATAAATATTCTAAACGAATGAAATCGTTTAGGAATACGGACAATAGACACAAAGAATCCCAAGTAAAGAATATCGCCCACAAACTGACAACAAATACAAGCATTAAGTTGTCAATTCTACTAATAGGAAACCAGAAAATAGAAATGCAGTCCTGAAAAACTCATCATCCATGCCCATAAGCCACCGAAAAACAATGCAGAGATGCAAGAAAAGGGAAATGAAGTATAAGATATCCAAGTAGACCCAGGATATGCAATTCACAATAACAACACAGGGACAGAAAGCAATTAAAACAAATGCGTACAACCAAAAATTACGCTGCTGGGAAATAAACCTGAAATAGGGAAGAAAAAATGTGAATGAACATTAGAAGTGATGCGAATATATAATAGTGCCAAACATACCAAATAATAACCCACTTTGTGTAGAACCAAAACTTTGCGGGAAGAAACCCGCAACACCCAAAAGAAGAACCATACGAGTACGGGAAATTAAACCAATATAATAAAAAGTTAATCAAACCCAAAAGGGTTGAGAAATAATAGTCGAAATACGGCAAGAACCCATTACGAAAGCTGTCATTCAAAACCAAAAAAGAACGGAAGATGAATGAAAGAATTCAATGTCCAGTCAAATGAAATATAAAAAATCAGAATACCGCATCCCAAACCAAAAAGAAAACGAGAAAATACAGTAGTACACGTTCAACAAGGAAGAGATATTAATTGGAAATCGATACAAGAAAATACCAAAGTAAAATTACGACAAAGCATCCAGAAAAAGAAGACAAGAGAGAACCACCAACGCCAAATTAAGAGAGTTTAAGACGTAATATAAAATAAGCAAATGCAGTAAATGAAGAGAAAACTAGTCGAAAAAACGTGAGAAAAACCATCACAAAACCTGCGTATATGAAACCAAAGAAAAATGGTACTGTGAACAAAAGAATTCAATGTAAGGACAAAAATAAACTGTAAAGAATCAAAAAATCGCATCTTTACTAAAAGAAAATCGGAAATAATGTGTACAACCAAAAGGGAACTCATGAATATTGGGACGTAACAAGAAAATCCATCCAAGTTCAATCGCGACACCCAGCCATAACCAAAGCAACCGAGAGAAATAAACTAAGTAACAAGACTCACGAAAAGAAATTATCATGACGAATATTCACCTTTCAACAGAACTTACAACCTCCAAAAACACTTATAAAAAGTGCAATCCAAAAGAAAGGATGAATTAGAAAACAACAATCAGGAGAAACAACTAACAAACCAACACCCAACTAAATCAAACTACACGACAAAATGATCTGTATAACAAAACGCAGTAAGCAATATTTGATCATTCTGAAATAAATTCAACTGTGAGTAACCACCACAAAATGCAAACAGAAAACCAAAAAGAAAAGACTATGGCAGCAGAAAAAATTCAACTAACAAATTCCGAATTGGATCCCAATACCGATGCGAAAAATACAAGAATATGAAGTTATAGAATTCAATAAACTGGGACTCGTGGTCAAATAAGAATCCCCATTATGAATCGCCACGAGAATTGTCAAACCATTTATGTATACCAGATACAGACGAGAGATACGGTTAAACGGACTACGTATAAGCCCAGAGACAATGTATTTAAAATGTGAAGAACGATTTATATAGTGTATAAATTTAGTATAATAGTAGTAATGTATTTAAATTGTAATAAATATGGTATAAAATGCACCTTAAAAAAATAATAACAGAAAAAGAATTGCAGATGAATTAACCAAGCGTATTATAATTCAATATAGACCGAGCAACTGTAACCGAACAATCAATCAGAATACCACCTTCATAGAAATTATACAACAACTATAGCTTTGCCAACGTACCTATAGAAATTGTAAGAATTAGACCTGGATAATCAAGGATCAAGAATCGACAGGTAATTATGGAACACAATGCGAATTAATTGAAGGCATAACAATACATTAGCGCAAAACCTCAGTGCCAAACCACTCATCTAGTATTAACAGAAAGTGTGAAACCAGGCTTACAACAAGCAGCGAGAAATAGAAGACCAACAACGAACATATACAACTACAAAGAATAAATGGAACAATTTTAAACACCAAGTCAGATGGCAAGCTGAAGAAATTTAGAAGATTACGAAGTAGCCAACAGATATGAGATCCAGCAAGCTGGTAGAATGTTATATCATCGATTAGCCCAGAATCACCCCAAACCGGATTCGACAGTTGATAAAATAGAGCACTATGTTAAAATGTGTAAAAAAACGATAAAGTAGAACGACGTCAAATAATCAGAAAATATTGTAAAATCAGAATTATCGAATAATCAGAGTAAGCGAAAATCCATCCGAAACTACGAGACGAATAATGAAAACCAGTAGAATGTGGTGATCTGATACAGAGGAAAGATTAAATGTAAATGTAGATTACTGAATTGAGGCGAACAACAAAGTTGGATGCAGAGTATTACAATTGTACGATAAAGTAATAAAACAGGAATAATAAATGTCCTGGATCATGAATTCGACGAAGAACGAACCCCACAACAGTTTATAAACCAAAATATCAAGAAATCAATAAATCTAAAAGTTCGATGCCCAATAAGAGATTGAATGGAAAACTTGTAAGAACGAAAGTCACACAAATAAAAAATAACAATACCATGCAAAAATGTCACTATCCACAAATGAAAAAGACTATGGAAGAACATCATAAAGTGTGCATAAGGATAGAGGAAAAATGCATTCTGTACCATCACGGAATTATAAAATAAGAAAAGAACATCGAATCCAAATAGAACAAAATATCGATTTCTTACAAGAATGTGAAACAACTCAATAACAGAAAGATAAAGTCAAATCTAAAAAAATTTGGAAGAATTATTTGTAAACCAGTCAAATGCCCGTGTAGAATTTTTTCAATGCCAATCACGTTATCATTGCGGAATGCAAAAGCATATTATAGAACAATTGACACGCAAATCATGATGAAAACTATAGGAATATTAGCATGGAATGGAAAAGGCCTACGAATAAAAAATGGACGACAGAAAGCACTAATGAAAAAAAAAATATTGAATTCCATATAAGATTTCAGAAAAAGCAAGAATAATACACCCAATAAAATAGCCCAAAATTTGAAGAGAGAATGCAACAGATAATCAGCAGTATACAGAATCTGAAACAACTCAGCCCGGTTAGCTAGAAAACTACCTACAGCACATTTATATTGGAAAATAACTGGATTCCAGAGAAGCTACAAAAGCAAAAGATAACACAGAAATCCTAGTAGTTCCACCGATCATAAGCTGGAAAATGATACAATTTGGCATTAGACTATATCCAAATGGATGAAAGCAACGAACATATCATGTCTTGTTTATAGTAAAGAGGAGAATATGACAAATATTAACATACTGTCAAGCAAATATGATATAACAATAGAGGACGATCAGAAACTCGCAATCCAATCAGACAGGAAACAGCCACAAATGAAGACCAACAACCGACTGAAACGGTATAGTACACCATTCTTCATTATGCGAAAGAAATTTTACATAAAACTAAAGTTAGAAAAAAGCCGTGATAAACTTGTAAAGGAGAAATAAAAGATAAATAGAATTCAATAAATATAATAAAACCATATAAAAATCAAAAATGACAAATAATCAGAAAATCAGAAAATAAAAATTTCAGAACAATGAATGACATTTATTATTAGCACCGGCGACGGAAACAGTGAAGAGAAAACATAAGAATTAAGAGAGGAACCCAATTCAATATTACGAAAACTTGAAAAACCAGAAAAAGAAGAAAAATCATACACTAACAACTCTAATCAATATTCTATGAACTACACGAAACAGCGGCCATGCAAACCCATAAAACGATTTCTCACAAATAAAAGTAAAGTACGAACACTTAGAAAAGAGGGGATACAAAAGATATTCAACATTCCGTATGATAACAAAGTTATTTCACATCAACAACAGCAAGGAACTGGCCGCAAAAGATTTTTCTTACCGGGAAAACCCAGAACTACCAGACGAAAGTAACGTTGCATCTATTGCAAAGGGAACTCGCAATGGAAAAAGAGAAACAGCAAAAAACTATATCACCTGATGAAAATTTTCAACTCCATTAGAATTATCTTGATTCAGAAAACCAACAATAAACAGATTGGAAGGATCCCAAAACTGGAATAACCAGAATGAAAAAGGAAGAAAAAGATATTAATAACAAGTGAATTTCGAGATCCAACGAACTAATAAGGAAAGAAAACCATAAAAGAACATTCGAAGAAAGAATTAAATACTTCAAATGGAAACCCAAGAGCAGCAGAATTCAAGTCAAGAATATTTCGAGACAGCAAGAGTAATAATTGCTATGGATGCAAAAACAACAGCCAATATCCAGACTTCAAAAACGTGCAAAAACTAAACTGATAAAGGAAAATGTATGTACAAGGAGGAAAGAAATAGTCAAAGAATGTATGAAAATAGTATTCACAATCAACCATGAGTGGAAGAATTCTCTATACGGACCAAAAAACAGGACTCTAATTTATTATCAGGAGTAAATACTCTAAAAGATGAGAAAGATAATCACGAAATGTTTCTAACAACCCTAAAAATACGACTCACACAAGCAGTATCATGCCATTAAACGATACCAAGAGAAAACCGAAGAAAATCTTGAAAAAATCAATGATAAAAAGCTATTTAGTAGCAGCACCAATGCTGTAACATGTTGCAAAAACATGTCGATATTAATTTATACAACCTCTGTAAACATTATTCACATGTGAAGCGTGTGGATTAAAGGTTAATAATCCGTATAGAAAGCCTATCAACGCAATCAAAGGATCCGTTCGCATCAGTAAAACGAATGAAAACAATGGTTAAAAAGTAAATAGTAAATAAACTTAAAACAAAAAATTATAAAAACCAAAAAACCACAAAAACCCGATACACATAATTATGATGTAAATATAATATAAATCTACGATAATTAGAAAGAGGAAATAATCAATTAATTACAGAAAACAAATTATGAATCAGAGCAAGATAAAAAAAATCAAATAATAACGAAAAAGTTTAAAGCAGAAACAAGGAAAGCCAAGCTCAACGATCATAAATCAATTCAAAACAACAAAGAGAAAGCAGAACAATGCTACAACACAACACAACGAAAAAAGTATTAGCCGTAGAAGAAAGAGCTAATGAAAAAACACCCAAAAAACTAAAATAATGAAAGAAATGGAAAAAACAAAACCAGGTAAAAACAACGAATAAATAGACCCCAAGAAAATGAATAAACCTTACAAAAACGGCAATACGAAGCTATAAAAATCCCTTCAAATCAACAAGATCAAATCAACTCAATAAAAAGAGAATACGAACGATTAAGACAAGACAAATCAAGAACCCAACATAAATGAAATTAAAACTACGAGATTATAATAAAAGATTAAAAATGGGAAATACAGAAAAGGGGAAGAAAACTACTTAAAATCCTTAAATCAAAGCAAGAAGAAGTAGAACAAGAAACCAAATACGAGATGGAAACTAAAAAATGAAAGAAACAACCAAAAGAAAAGGGCAAAGCTCGAAGCAGCAATGGCAAGACCTGAAAAGCGCAACATAGATGATGAGGAACCACGCACCATATTACTTATATCGCAAATGATATTCATGAAGATGAATGTCAACCAAGCCATAAAGCCAAGTGAGAAACACGCGAAATAGAAACAACCAAACTGAAAATCAATGGCAACCATCAAGAAAAATAATAAGCCAATGATACAGCAAGAAGATATTGATGCTCTAAATAACAGATCAACAGAAGATTGGAATAAAATTATAAAATATTAGAGACGCAAACGCAAGCAATAGCAATACATAGTGAAACTGAACATGAAACAGTATGCAGATCAAAACCAAAATAAAGAATGTTACTGGAACAGGAAAAACTCTCAAAGAAGAAGCAAGAGCAACAAGAAAAAACGGAGATCCAGGAAGAATCATAAAAATAGAAGCGATGAAATGAAAACAATACCAAGAAACCAAGAAATATAAGTATTTGTTGCCAAAAATATAATATACTGAAGATTGGAACTATGAGAACAGATCGTAAGAGGCATGAAGAAACAACAATGAAGAACAAACAACCAGATCAACAATGAAATTTCAGGAACGACTCAGTACAAAGCACAATAAGAAGCTCAAGAAAACACCGAAACCATTCTCAGGAAAGATCGGTCAGTTAAACCAAAATACTGAACACTAAATAACATAACTGACAAAAAACACAAAACAACAGTAGACTAGAAATAATAGCGGAAGTTCCAACAGGATAATGGAAACCAGGAGTCTTGGTGTCCAAAAAAAATTCAATAAAACATTCAACTCAATCAAATGAGCAATTGAGGAACAATCGAAAGCAGGAATCAAAACAAAAACAGAGTATGAGGAAAACGGGCAGAATCTGAGAAAGGAAATTCGAAAATTGAAACGTTTAGATATACGCATAATTAGAAACACAAAGGGCTGAACAAAATTAAACCTCACCTACCTATTATATGAGAATAAATATCAATACCCTGCGAGATGAAATATCCACCGGCAAAACAACCCACCAATTCTTACTCTACCTCTTACCCAACACAAATACCATCCCAAGTCCCGCAAGAATCCCCGACGAAGATCGGGGGAACGGATTAACATTTATAATTAAAAAAGGGAAAATGTAAACACAACCAAAATAATAATTAATAATAAAAATATAAAAACAAAAATTGTAAATCTAAACCAAGTAATTTAGTCATAATCCAGTGCGAAACAAAATTCACATGAACCTAGAAGACGGAGACATGTCTACCAAGCCCTATTCAGTTAGTACAGCCAATTAACAAATCCGTTTAAAGTACTATAGTAAAAGGAAACCGAAAGAAAAGAGTGCGAGAACAGTAGAGAATCAGGTAATCAGAAATCGCCAATAAATAACAACTGATACAATCAACATAAGTAGTTAACAACACGTGAAAGAAACTCTAAACTAGTATGGAGATAACAGAGATTCAAAGAAAGAAAACAATCATTTAGACGAAATCACAAATAAAAAACCCGTGTATTATTCCTGGAAGATTAATTGGAAACAAACAGAAAGATGAGAGAGCAGCAGAAAAAGCGAAACAAAGATATTATATTACAACTATGAAGAACTGTAAAAGAAGAAGAGAAATTAAACAAAAATCTACCAACAAACTCAAAGTGAAGTCAAATCGTTAAAGAACACTCTTAGAAATCAAACAAAAACCGGAGAAGCAACAATCAAACCATATCAACTACAAACCGCCAATTCAAAAAATAAACAGGCAAAAGGAAAGAAACTCCAATGCAATATCAATAGCAGCGAAAGATAATGATGAGAATTAAAGAACGTTTAAAAGAAACTCCCAAAATACACCAGACGATTAATAAAAGCCCAAGTCCTAATAATGAATTTCAGTTAAAAAAGACTAAAGAAGAGTGCAAAACACGGTAAACCCGAAAAAGGAAAAATAAAAAAAGCTAAAAACTTCAAACTCGTATTAACTGATACAATACTGTACAATAAATATGAAATTGACTAATGTTATTAGAAATGGAAACCATGACAAAAAAACAGGATTAATTATAATAATAATGAGAAATAACATACGAGAACCCCGTTAAAAGTCGAGAAACCCACCCATTCAAAGAGGAATTACCCTCGCAGATTACAAAGAACGCTGCAGAAATTCCGAAAATGAAGAATGCCAACAATACCCTCCATATGTAGTCAATGCCCACAAAGAAACACGAAAACATAATGATTGAGCTTGAAGCATAGTACAGAAAAACAACAAATGATACAAACCCTCTTAAAGAACAATGATGAAGTATCGAAAATAAAAAGCGAGAAACTTGATAGATTGAAGAACATGGAAACAATCATCAGATAAATCAGGAAAAGGTCAAAGCAACCAAACAAACCAAATGTACGAATCCTCAAGATTAAATCTCGACAAAGTATGAACCCAATCTAAACAATCCTGTCAATGAAAAACCTATCACTCAGTTAACATTGAATAGTCGTGCTACTTAATTATGCTGTTCCATCATCATGTCTAACAATAATAAAAACGACAAATACAAAATACCCTAAATCCGAAAAAACTAAAAGATATTTACCAATCGTAAACAACGAGAAAACCAATAAAAATCAAAACCTCTCGCTCATCTCCATCAACCAACCATGCCAACAAAAACCAACCCAATAGAAAAACCAGCTGAAAGCGAAAACCCAAACGTCAGTGATTCGTTCGAACTAAGTATAACTGATTACATTGTATTTTATTTTATTTTTATTTATCATGCTACAGTAGTGACCTAAGTCCATCTTTATCTTGATATTTATTTATACCGTAGACACTTTATTTGAATGTGATATTGAGTCACGACCAGAGAGCTCGTAGAACTCAACCAATGTATAAAGTATTATTTGGAAAAGACTATTGAAATTGCGGTCGCAATTTTTATGGACCCCCGATGTTTTATTTGGGCCAGAACACACGTTTAAATTTTAAAATAATCGATAACACCCACATGCAAAAATACATGCAGATTAAACTCTAAAACCTTAGTAAAACCCACCCACACTATACCGGCCTGAACCACATACATTATCCCGAGAAAAAAACAGTAACTATAAAATTAAAACATAAAAAATAAATAAATAATACAAATGCAACAAGATCCGCAACCAAATAAAATATTAAAACATAACCAAAACCCAACGATTTTACCGAAATTGACAATTTATTAAAAAAAATAACGAAATCTTCCATAAAAATTAAATAAAAATTAAATAATGAATTAGAAATTATTCAATTAAAAATCTAAGGAAAAAATGCAAATAAAATTTCAAATAATAAATTTAAAGATTAGAATATACCAGAAAATCCAAAGGCAAATTTTGTTTACAAATCAAAAAACACGCAATGTAGTTCTACAATAGGTATATGAATATGAAATTGTTTTTATCTAAACATTTTTATACGGATTTTTGGGTTTTTTTGGAAAGTGAAGTTTTGTTTATTCAACTCCTCCACTTCGCATCCTCTCAACCTCGATTGCAGCTCTGCTTGGTGTCGCTGGAGTTGAATTTTATGAAAATTTGTTTAGCTGGATTGGTAATTTAATATTTATTAAAAAAATTTATAATGCATAAAAACTTTTTTTTTTATTTTTTTGTCGAAATTTTTTCCTGGCCCACAGCAAAGATACATCACAATATTAAATCAAACATATTATTCGAATCGTGTAAGTGTGGTGGAAAATCGCCAATTGATTCGTGCCCGTGAAGACTCGGCGTGCGGAACGCAGGGTCGACGTCAATATATTCGTATAAGGAAGAGAGGGATTATAGGAAGTGGTCTTTTGGCTATTCCTCGTCTTCTCATTTCCATAAACTCGACCTAAACTATATTTACATACGGCTCAAAATCATCACACGAGTAGTCAAGTATGCACTCATAACTATAATATAACACAATGCCCTAATGTCAACCAACTAAAAGTAACGGGAATACTAAAATGAATCGATGTTTTATAAAATTTAAATCAACTATAATTCAAACTATACTATGAATTAATATACCGAAATCAATCTATTGAATGATTAGATAATCATGAAGATTTAGCTTTTTTACTATGAACTACAACCTTTAATAATTTTAATATTAGGGTTACAATTAAATAAACTATAATTCCATGGTTCTATTGAACTAAAATGTAATTTTAATTAGAAGTCAAATAAAATATAGAATTGTCTTGTTTAAAACCAATAAAGTAGCAACGTAAGCTGCAATTTCTGTTGAGATTCAACCAAAAACTATTCGGGTAAGAATTGGAAAAAGCTATCGAAACTCAGGAATAACCGCATTAACTTAAGAAACTCACTTTAAATTAATTTATAAACCAACTTCCAGTAATGCTAATTTAAAATAAGGTTAATGGTTTAGTCTTCTCAACCAACGTTTACGGAATTTAGAAAAAATTAAAGTATAATTAAAATTATCCTTTAAAATCAAACCAAAATCAAACCTTTTAACCTATTTGATTAAAGAAAAATTAAAATATTCACTTACTAAAATTTAAAAATCAACTCCACCACATAGCAAATAACATAATAATATCTAAACCAATAAAACACGAAAGGATCAAAACACAACCGAACGATAGACTTACAATAAATATTGATACATATCAAAACCTTAAGAGATTAGGCATTACAGTCTCGACTTTGTCTAACATTGAATTTGGCTAGACAAGCTCTGTCCATACCCATAAATCAGCAGACTTCACCCAGACGATGTTCAACCACCATTCATTATAAAATCGATTTTTTCTTTAGTTTGTCAAACTTCATACTACAATAAAATTACCAAATTTGAAAAAAAAATCCTGATCTATTCTTCCCAATGAAAACTCAACAAACACCTAAAACCCCGTCTAAAATGACTGATAATATTCCAAAAAAAATAATCCCAAAACAAAATTCAGATGAAATTTCCTCCAGAAAATAATAATAAAACATTCAATCCCTAAAATTGGATCGATAATAAAAATTAAACTACGAAAATTCAGGGTGGATCAAACTACTAGCCTTGGCCGAGAAAACTAAATCCCAATATTTCCAAAAATTCAACCTTTTATCAGCAGTAGATGATAGTGAAAATCCCAAAAATTGTAGATCTATCTATATATCTAAAATAGCCAGAAGTTCCACCTGCAGAGATGAAGGTAATCGTCATCACAAACAGAATGAGAGATACTGAAGATCTCATGACACGTGCACTGAGGCAACCAGTTGAAATAATAGAACCAGACACTGAGAAGAAAAAAAGAAAGAAAGAGAGAATACGCCGAAATCGACAGGAGACGAATGGACAAGCTGGATTAAAGAGCGAGGAGCTACAACTCAGAGATACGCAGAATGAGCAACTCCAAGACGAAAAGAAACAGGTACGCAATGGAAAAGAATCCAGAGGACGTACCAAAACCGACAAACCAGCATCCAAAAGAAAAACCAAAGAACAAATCAGATGACAAATTAGCAACAAAATAACAGCTCAGCCAAGTAACAAAGCAAGTTACAAGGAAAGTTAAAAGGTCCAGGAACAAGGAGCAAAGTGGATCAACAGACTAATAGCTGATATGATGGGACTAGCAAATCCAAATAAGAGAAATCTGAAATCTCAGTAATATCGGGACAGAAGCAAAACGAAGCTCCTGCAGCATAAAACTCAATAATGAACTAAAATCACATGGACAAACAAGTGCAACAACAACAAAGATCCGGAAGAATTGCCTATGAGAATAAATCATTAACAAAACATCAATGACCCAAATAGATATTTGATTAGGGATGCCCTTCTGCTGTAACAATACTGATAGCGGTAATACAGAAAACGCGAGCTTTCAAGATACAACCAAACGGATACGATTTGCAATAACATACATTATTAGCAAAAGTAATCGACCATCTCCTAACTCAAGGCGGATGCAGAGCCTTTATAGAATTGGTAAAGGAGAAGATCAAACGAGCTGATGTCAGAATCAAAGTTGAACGACACTATTAACAGAATTCGAAACAACAATCAATGCAAGTGATCCAAGAACAGCCAGAAAGGGATGAATGCGATAATCACCACAAATATCATATGGATAATGTGCATCAAAGGAGGTAGAACGTTTGTAGTATATGAACTGTGACAAATATAAGATTGGTGATAAATACTCACTAAAAAACGGAAGAGGCAAAGCCACCAACCCCGGAAGGTACGACAACAGCAACAGCCGATCGTATAAATGTAATCAAGAAGTGGACTCATAAAACGAAATTAAAGAATGTTCGGTAACAAGAAAATTGTGAAGCATTCCACTGTGGACATCATGTCACATTCACAATTATAGAAGCGAACGGAACAACTGTGGTTTCGGTAACGCGAAAGCGAATGTAAGAGAGGATTTACCGACTAGAACGTATCCAAACCCGGACAAATTCCAAGTAGCAGCAGAAGAGGGAAATAATAAAAATACCAGAGTATATCGCTTGCGGGAAGAATAACGGCTGGAGCGAACATCGAAGTGAGAGTACATCCCTAAATCAATTTAGTCAAAGGCTGTAGTAGTAATAAAAGTTATCAAAGTAAAAGTTAAAAGTAATCAAGGGATATTTTGATCCAGACACAAGCATGAAAAAGTACCTTCAATGTCTGCAAACAGATAGATCATGCAATACCGGGATGTCAAAGATGTATATCACGGCCGATACCAAACTTGTCGACTACCTTACTCGAAAAGCTGCAATATTCGTGAAGTACAAGAACAAGTGCACAGCGAAACAGAAACTAACACGCAAAAGAGTGCAATGGGAACGAATTACGGAGAACCGGAAAGATTGGGAAACCACCATCCCACCCCCATATCGGATCGGAGGTCACGACAACAGTTGTAATATCACCGATACGACAGAATGAGAATTTATAAAGGGAGAATGGTATAAGTGCGATTAAATGGTAATCGGTACCAACTACAAAGGGATATTTTATCCAGAAAGCAATCCCTGAAGTCAAAAGCACAGATAAACCACAAGAGTATAGTTTGTATGCCTACATGAACAACAAGATGGATTTTTGGTACCATTAGGTCCTAGCATCTATGGAGAATATTACTACGATTTAGTTAAGAAATTGACTGTAATCTTAACAGAGAAAATACTCAAAAACTAAGGCTAGCTATGGCAATCACCAATCAGAATAACGCAATTATTACTACCACTCAAGAAGGAATTTTCGGAAGAATAGCGTGAAGTAATGTAACGTACAAAGGTTAAAAAGACCAATTGCAAAATTGCCCGGAGAATTCAACATCCCAAGAGACAAATTGCATAAATGAATTGGGAAATAATGCACAAAGGGAAAATCAGATTTGCTCAAAAACCAGTAAAACGATGATAAATCCAAGAGAAATTTTTTACCTAACATGTTCAGTTGCAGCAATGTATATGACCATTGTTCGAAATAAGAGATGGAAGTTGATTACAATTTCCAATCGAGTAAATAGTAGCCCACCAAAAATTTGGACTCACAGAATTGCCAGTTGAAGCAGAATTCAAACAAGTGGAAGTATATCACAAAGTGGGATATACCAGACAAAGGATCTGGAACGACTTAGAGAATATCTATTATCCAAGCGCAAGACAAGCAATATTATCCAATATTGTGACAAATAATGGGAAGGCCAACAACTACGGTAGAGAAACCCACTAAGATTTGCTGTTATTCACCAGACCATTTTCAACATGCTACAGCAAACAGATGAAAGCCAGTGGGAAAATTCTTAATCTTCGACAAATGATGGCAGGGGATTTAGAATAAACTCATCATATCAAATCGTAAGAGTGATCCTAACATAAATGTTAGCATGTTTCGATATATATAAAGAGAAAGGAAAATATAACCTGGAAAATGGCTAAAGGATTCTTACCGTTTTTTAGCAAAGACAATGTGTTGCATGGACACTCAAAAGACATTCACAATATTAAAGAACGTAGTAGGAATTCTAACTAAAATGAATGGTACCGATGGAAGAAGTCGAACGAAAATTCAAAAGCGAAATGAGACTAGAAGCCGAGAGAACCAGAATAAAACGACAAAAAACAAGCAACTGGAACGATGATGACCTGCAAAATGAAACAGCGACAACAGCGGACAATGACGGACAATCAAGGAGAACCAGATGTTAACCCAAAAACAGCTCCAGCAATGGGGACGAACCGAAAGACAAGACATAGTGAACATAAACCATCCACCACCAGTATTACGATTATTGAAGAAAGCCAGCGAAACCGTACAGAGAAATCACGCCGGTAGAGAGAAACGTGCCAATACCAAGACCAACAACAACTGCGCAACTATATATCCAGCACATGCGACCGAATTGGGCAGAAATGATACCAAGAACCAGCCAAGATCGAGAAGTGTGGATCAAGATCCAAAACACGAACCATAGCCGACATGTTTCAAACAATAGCTGGACCAACGCTGACGATACAATCGATATAAACGGAGTAGAGATAAAAGCAATGATTGATACCGAGCAATACATCTCACTAAAAAATGACAAAATTCCATGGAAATTATGGTCAGTTATAGAGGAAACGCAACATGGACGTGATAACCTGCCAGAAGGAATCAGTAGCAGTCATAGGGAAAATCTGGTCAATGAATTGAATATAAAACGTCAAAATTAACACCTATTGTCAGTATTCAGGAGATAATGCGCCGTGACTGCAATGGAACGATTCATTGCCAGAATATTAAAAAAGAAATAATTAATAGATCTAACATAGAGTTGAGAGATAAAACCGATGATATGAATGCTGAAATCAGAAGTGAGATGCTCAGAGAAAATAGTAGTACCTGGACGTACACAATTGATCTGTTACTAAATACGTGGACGAGAAACCGAGAGGTGATGGGATCTTCGAACTAACCCATAAATTTGAGAAAGAAAGAGAAGATACGCCATTAAGCTAGAGAGAGATTTATATATAAACGATAACAGTGAAATTCAATCACATTACTAAGTTTGATGAGAGAGTAGCAAAGTATTTACGAAGAAGCGAAAGATGGGGGAAGACTACACCGGATGATGGACATTGAACCCCATCAACGTAAAGCCGAAGGAACTGAGAGGAATTTATGGACAATCGACAGTCAGCTACTAAACGAAAACGAGAAAGAACAACTGCAAAAAAACTGCTAAACGGGAATTTAAGGATATATTTGCAGCATCCGAACTTAGTATCTCGGTACAAGCGACCGTAACGCAACACACGATTACACTAACAGACGATACCCCAATAACCACTACGCAGCCATATCGATTAGCAGAAGCCAGAACGCCGTTCAGAAAAAGAGAGTTCAAAGAGGAATTTAGATCGCAGGAGTAATTGAACCAAAGTTGCTCACCGGCAATTCCCAGTTGGTTATGGTAAAGAAAGAAAGACGGAACGACAACGGTTGTCTGTATAGGATTCCTTGAGAGCGCCAATCGCAGTTATATCAAAACGGGATACAGACCGTTACCCGGATATAAATGAAATTACAAATGCTTAGCCACGGAGCAGCTTATTCTACATCGCTAGATTTAAAAAGTGGTTATGTGGCAGATAAAGGTCAAAGAGGAGACGAGATAGAACTGCTTGACATATCGGATAAAGATTTTGTGAATTGCAAGGAGAAGAATGCATTTGGATTAACCAGAGCGCAGCCAGCGCTCCTTTCCAGAATGTATGAACTTTGTAACTCACGGCATTAAACATGTCTGGTATAATATTGATGAATTTATTAATTATTCTAGCACTTCGAGCAACATCTAAAAGATATACGAAAACGTGTTTTGTCGGACTATCAAATGGAAATTAAAACTAATAACCATTCAAAAATGTGATTAGGGCTAAGGAAAAGTCACCTTTTAGACATACGTATCGGCAAAAGTAAAGAACCAGTACCAAGAACATGAAAAGATAAAGAATTGTCCAGTATAAAAACAGTCACACAATGCAAGAATTCTTAGGCCTATGGGGATATTATCTGGAATCATTAATGACTTGCAACACGCGACCAATACAAGAATACAAAGAAAGATACCCATTCACATGGGAAATAGGAAGCAACAAACAGCCCTTCGAAACACTCAGAGACACACAATATCAGCACCAAATACTCGTACATCCATGACTTCAAGGAAAACCGTTTTTATTGCAACAGAACGTCAATTGATACGCATCTTGAGCAGGTCCTAGGGACAATGGGACGAGGAGAAAAGGAACGGAGTTATTGATACTAAGTCGTAACATTCAAGGAAGCATGAAAAGAACTACTCAGAAACCGAAAGAGAGGATTGAGCGAAAATCCAAGCCATCAAGCATTTCAAATATTTATTATGGGTTCAAGATATATATCACAACCGATCATCACCATTGGTGTGGTTAGGCCAACACAAAGAAGCCCTAGTAATTAATGAGATGGCAATGCAGCTGCTGGATATACTCACCAATATCAAATCAAATCCGGAAAAGCACGCCAAGCTAGAACTGCATGTCCAAGGTTTGTATTTGAGGACCTAATGGACCCGACGTGAGAACGGATCTGCATGATAATAGGCAGAGGACATTGGTATTTCACGAAACTAAAAAAATGAACAGAAAGAAGACGAAGAATGAAGACAAATAATCGAATTTATGGAAACCGAATGATATGAAAATCTCGATAACTAACAATTATTAAAAGAACATAGGAAAAAACAGACATCGAATACACTATGAGAAAAGGATGGTTATTATTAATGGATGGCGAGAAACGACTCAGTGCTTACTCAGATGAGTAACGAAAGTGCTAATGCAATATCATGACGGGAAGCTTGGAGGACATATGTCAGCAAAAAAGACGGAAGCAAAAGACTACGTCGAAAAATACTATTGGCCAATATTGGAGAAGAACTAAAAGGATGGATAAAGAATGGTTGACACATGTGCACCAGAAAAGCACAGGAATTAAACTAAAGGCAAACGCTAAAAGCCAATGCCGGAGTTGCACAGAACCTATGACGATGATTGCCATGGATGTAGTAGGCATTGCGGAACCAACGACGGAAATATCTATAATCTGCAATACGGACCAGAAAAGCGAACATAACGAGAATCCCGTAGAAGAAATATGCTGTCGATATGGAACACCCAAACAGATTCTAACCGATCAAGGAACCAACTTTATGAGCGAAATCATAGAAGAAGTAACGAATTACTTCAGAATTGCAAAATTGAGAACCATCGCCATACATCCACAAACAACGACAAACCGAACGAATCAAACGGCACGTAATCGAAATGATGTCAAATATGTAAGCAACACCAAAACAGATTGGATAGATATGGTAAATCTAATTGCCTTATGGCATATAGAATCGATACACTCGGCAACAAAAATGAGACCCATTCAAACTAATGTATGGCAGAGAATGTAACAGCCGATAGACGTTGGAATACCAACACCGATATCACATTATAATGGAAATTGATGATTATGTAACGGGATTCAAAGGAACAATGCAAGAAATCTGGAAAACGGCAGGTATGATATTAGATTAACCAAGAAAGTTACAAAGAGCTGCTGATAAAAAACGAGACGTACCACACATAACTTTCAGGTTCGGAGACTGGTAATAATTCGCAACACCAGAAATCATTCCAGAGTCACCAGAAAGCTACAAAGGGGTGTAAAGGACCGTTTGAGATAATATATGTAAACGAGAAATAACGCTCGAGTCAATTGGTCACAACCGCTACCAGACTATATATGTAAACGTAAGCAGATGCAAGGCGATACCCAAAACGATATACAAGAACCAGAAAATCGAGGTATGCAAACCAGATCGCAAACCCAGCAACTGACATGAAGCCGAAAAATAGAAACAGCACCAAACAGTATGGCAAATAACCAGAGGAACCTAAACCAGATGAACAGGGATTAGATGGCAAACTCCACAAAGACAATGTGGACAAGATGGACATAACAAGTAACAGCCATCAGAGAAATTAAATGCAAAATGGGTAGAAGGGAGGATGGATGAGAATACGTAACAAAGAGGGAAAAATCGGATGGATACGCTAAAAGATCTAGAAGCCCACCCAGAAATGGATCTATCCAAAGAAAAGATACCCATGATCTTCACCATGGCAGATGTAAAGGAAACGTACCCCTACATTTTGCAGTACAACATAGAACATTCCAAAGAATATATAGACAAATCACAATTCATGCAGGAATGTGGCACACACTCGACATACCAATGAGGAGGGACAAACACCATTATGTTGCAGTTGCAGCCAGACGCTTCTTTACAAAGTTTCTGAAGAACTACTAAGAACGATCATCGTCAAATGAAAAAGGATAATGGATAAAATAACGGTGCTACATTACGCCCTCAAATCAAAACAGGCAAGTGCAGTGAAATTCATAACCACAATGCGACAATAAGAGAAGAGAAATTAAATGGGTAAAACAATTCAAACATCTATGGGAAGCTATCGATGTCAAAAGGCGAAGTAGCAGCCAATCTAATGATTTGACTTACGGAAGCTCATCAATAAAGTATCGATTTAAATTAACATGGTGAGAATATAAAACGTTTTACTAAAAAGAAACAAATATCGCTTACTATCGCATTCCCCAAGAGACGATAAATAGCAATGCTAAAATGGGAAGAGACTGAAATTCACAAACCATTCCATGGAAGCAATACGAATCGGAGACAGAAAAAACATTTATAAAATAATACTACAGTATGGCATCGAAAACAAATAAGATTCCAAAAGAGTATAACAATGAGATAAGGAATGGACGATCTAAGCAAGAATATAAAGGTCTATGAGAAATAATCGAAGCAATAAGATGGTCGAGGACGACATTTCAAAGAACCCCGGATGAAGATAGTAACGGGGAAAGAAGCAATAACAATAACAATAGACCGAGAGACGACCATAAATAACAATACAAAAGACCGAGACGACCAAGATCCAGTCAATGCGGAAGACGAGAATAAACCCGTACAACAAGAGAAAAAGGAACCAACCCAATGATGTAACATCAAAAAACGAAGAAGAAAAAGGAACAGGCAACAGCAACAACAATGAAGAAAACATAACCGAGAACTGCTAGATAACAGTATAGAAACACCAAGAGAAAATCAAAACGACGTCCCTACTACAAAAGCAATGATCGATACGTCAATCAAATACAAAGCCGATAAAGATATCTAACGAGATGAATCGTTTAAATACGAAACAAATCAGATCGACAAGAATCCAAGTAAATGGAATATGCCCACACCTGACAACAAATACATCAGCATAACAGTTGTCAATTCACTCATAGGAAAACCAGGAAAGATAGAAATGCAGCCTGAAAACTCATCAGTCATGCTATCCACCGAAAACATATGCAGAGATGCAAGAAAAGGAATGGAAGTATAAGAATCCAAGTAGACCCAGGGATATGCCAAATTAACGATAACAAACACAGGGACATGAAGCAATTAAACATAGTATGCGTACAGAACCAAAATACCGGACTGCTGGGAATGACCTGAAAGTAGGAAGACATGTGAATGGAACAGTATAGAAGGTGAGCGGAATATATAATATGTCCAACGATACATATAATAACTGTCGTAGTAACCAACTTTGGGGGAAAAACCGCGAACAACAAAAGAAGAGAACCAATCGAGTTACGGGAAAATAAACCAGACTAATAAAAGTTGAATCAAACCCAAAAGGGTGGAAAGAAGAGATATAGTCGAAATACGGAGGGAACCCATTACGAAAGTCTGTCTATTCATAAACCAAAAAGAACGGGAAGATAGATGAAAGAATTCAAATGCCAGTCAAATGAAGATATAAAATCCAGAGATACTGGCATCCCAACCAATAATAAAACGAGGACAATCATATGTACAACAAACGTTCAGCAAGGAAGAGATTATTGGAAATCGATAACAGAAAACTACCAAGTAAATTTACGACAAAGCATCCAGAAAAAAAACAAGAGAAGAACCAGCACCAAGCCAAATAGAGAGAGTATAAGCGTGTAATCATAAAGATAGAGTCAAATGCAGTAAATGAAGAGGAAATACTAGTCGAAAACAGGGATGAGAAACCCACACAAAAGTCTGCGTATATGAACCAAAGAAAGGTACGGTGAACAAAAGAATTCACTTTAAACAAAAAAAACTGTAAAAGAAATCAAAAATAGCGCATCTTTCCTAAAAGAAACTCGGGAAATATTGGTACCATCCAAAAGGGAACTCATGAATATTGGGGACGGTAACAAGAAACATCCAAGTAATCGGCGACAGCCCACCATAACAAAGCAACCGAAAGAGAAAACTAAGTAAACAAGACGTCACGGAAGAAATGATCATGGACAAAGTCACTTTCAATACAGGAAGCGTTACAACTCCAAAAGCATTAAAAACGTGCCAAAAACCAAAAGAAAGGAAATAAAACAAACTAACTCAGGAGAAACAACAACAACAACACCCTAATAAACAAACACAACGACAAAAATGATCTGATAACAACGGCAGTAGCACAGTATTGTGATCATGCTGATTAATAATTCAATGGTGAGAACCACCACAAATGCAAACAAAACCAAAAAGAAAAGACTATGGCCAGCAGTAGAAAAATTCAATTACGATATCGAATTAGGACAATACGATGCAGAAAGAACTGAGGAATATGAAATAATAGGAAATTCTAGTAGGAGCGACTCTTGGTTAACAGAACGCCATTCATCCGAAGACAACAATGGTCCAACGAATCCGACGTATACCAGTATAATGAATGAGAAATAATGGGGAATATAGGACATTGCGTTAGAGTCCCCGGAGACGATGGGTGTATAAAACGAAAAAGAGACTTGTATTAGTGGAAAATATTATGTAGTATAAATAGTAGCAATGATCCACCATGTATATTTATAAATTTGTAACAAAATACGTGAGAAAAATGAATAGAGAGAATCCGATGAATTAATGATGTATTATAACTAACAGATGGATCCGAATAACGCAAATCAACAAAATCAAGTGAGAATACCACCATTCGTAGAAATTAGTACACCACTTATAGCTGCCACGTACCTATGATAATGTAAGAATTAGACCGTGGGATATACAAGATCAAGAATCGAGGTAATATGGAGACGACAATGCGAATTAATGAAGCAAATAACAAACATAGCGCAAACTCAGTGGCCAAACACTCATCTAGTATTAACAGAAAGTGTGAACCGAGGCTTACAACAAGCAGCGAGAATAGAAGACCAACAACGAACCATATTACAACTGCAAAGAATAAACGAACAACTAAACGATCAAGTCAGATGGCAAGCGGACGAAATTAGAAGATTACGTAGCAGCCAACAGCATGTAGATCCAGCAAGTTGGGTGGAATGGATATCATCGATGCCAGAATTCACCCCAGAACCGGATTCGACAGTGGAGTAAAATAGAGCGTACTATGTAAATATGTGTAAATAAACCGATAAAGGTAGAACGACGTCAAATAATCAGAAAATTATTGTAGATATGCAGACAATTATCGAGAGAATCAGAGGAAGCGAGAATCCATCCGAAGCTACGAGACGAATAATGAAAGACAAGATTAGAATGGTGAACGATACAGAGGAAAGATTAAAATGTTGTAAATGTAAAGGATTACTGATTGGAGCGAGACAGACAAAGTGTGGATGCAGAATATGTACAGATTGTACGATAGAAGTAATAGAAACAGGAATAATAAAATGTCCTGGATGCGAGGAAGCGATCGAAGGAGACGAAGACCCCACAACAGTTGATAAAGCCAAATACAAAGAAATCAATAATCTAAAAGTCCGATGCCAAGTAAGAGAGTGTGAATGGAAAGGACTTGTGAAGGAAGCCGAAAGTCACACAAATAAATGTGAATATAACGAGATACCATGCGAAAAATGTCAAGCTATCACAATGAAAAAGACTATGGAAGAACATCATAAAGTGTGCATAAGGAGAGAGGAAAAATGCGAATTCTGTGGAGCCATCGACGAATGGGTAAATATAGAAAAGGAACATCGGAATCCAAATGAGGAACAAATATGCGATTTCTACGAAGGAATATGTGCAAACAACTGCAACAGGAAAGATAAAGTCAATCTAAAAGAACATTGGAATGAATGTATTGGTAAACCAGTCAAATGCCCGTTAGAATTATTCAATTGCCAATCACGGCTATCAATTGCGGAAATGCAAAAGCATATGATAGAAAACAGTATTGAGCACGCAGAAATCATGATGAAAACGATAGGAATGATAGCATGGGAAGTGAAAAGCCTACGAATAAAAATGGACGCACAGAAAGCACTAATGAAAGAAATATTGGAATCCAGAAAGAATTTCGAGAAAAGCCAAGAAAATACACCCAAGAAAATAGCCGAAATTGAAGAGAGAATGCAACAGATAATCAGCAGTATACAGGATCTGGAAACAACCAGCCCGGTAGCTAGAAAACTACCTACAGCACCATTTATATGGAAAATAACTGGATTCGCAGAGAAGCTACAAAGAGCAAAAGATGGAACACAGAGAATCCTAGATAGTCCACCGATATATAGCTGGGAAAATGGATACAATTTGGGCATTAGACTATATCCAAATGGGGATGGAAATGCAACGGAACCCATATCAGTGTCTTTGTTAGAGTAGGAAGAGGAGAATATGACGAACTATTAACATGACTGTTCAAGCAATATATGATATTAACAATGATAGGACGACAGAAACGTCGCAATCCAATCAGAGCAGGAAACGAGCCACAAATGGGAAGACCAACAACCGACTGGAATACGGTAGTAGGTACACCATTCTTCTATTATTGCGAGAGGATAATTTTTACATAAAACTAGAAGTAGAAAAGCCGGATAAGACGTTGTAAAGGAGGAAAGGAAAGAGTAAATAGAATGTAAATAAAATATAATAAAACCATATAAAAATCAAAAATACAAATAATCAGAAAAAAAAATCAGAAAAATTAAAATTCAAAAATAATGACGACATTTACTATTAGATGGCAAGCGGAAACAGTGAGGAGATAACAGTATGGATGAGAAAAGGACCAGATTCAATATGGACGAAACTTTGGAAGAAACCAGAAGAAGAAGAAAAAGTCAATACACTAACAACGGCAATCATATATTCTATGAACTACGACGGAACAAGACGGCCATTGCAAACCATAAAAGCGATATACTCACAAATGAAAGTGAAAGACGAACAGCTGAGAAAAGAGGAACAAAGATATTCAACATTCCGAGATAACAAAGTATTCACCGATCAACAAAGCAAGGAACTGGCCGCAAAAGGATTTTTCTTTACGGAAACGCCAGAACTACCAGACGAAGTAACGTGCATCTATTGCAAAGGAAAACTCGCAAAATGGGAAAAAGGAGAAACAGCAAAACGAGATCACCTGAGGAAATTTTCAACCTGTCCATTTAGAATTAATCTTGATGTCAGAAACCAAGCAATAAACAGATTGGAAGGATTCCCAAAACTGGAAGTAGACAGAGATGAAAAAGGAGGAGAGAAAAAGATAATAATAACAAAGAATTTCGAGGATCCAACGGAACTAATAAGGGAAGGAGAAACCATAAAGAGAACATTCGAAGAAAGAATTAAAACTTTCAAATGAAACCCAAGAGCAGCAGAATTTGCAAGTCAAGAATATTGTCGGACAGCAAGAGGAATAATGTGCGAGGGATGCAAAAACCAACAGCCAATACCAGATCAAAACGTGCAAAAACTAAAACATAAAGGAAAATGTATGTACAAGGAGGAAAAAGAGTCAAAGAATGTAGAAATAGTATTCACAAATCAACAAGTGGAAGATATCTTAGATCGACCAAAAACGAGGACTCTAATGTTATTATCAGGAGTAAATACTCAAAAGATGAGAAAGATAATCAGCGAAAGGTTGGCTAACAACCTAGAATAATACGACTCGACACAAGCAGTGATTCGAGCCATTAAACGATACCAAGAGAAACCGAAGGAAAATCTTGAAAAATCAATGATAAAAGAAGCTATTTTAGAGCAGCACCAATGTGTAACATGTTGGCAAAAACATGTCGAGATAATTTATACACCTTGTAGACATATGGTCACATGTGAAGCGTGTGGATTAAAGGTTAATATATGTCCAGTATGTAGAAAGCCGATCAACGGGCAGATCAAAGGATTCCGTTTCGCTGATCAGTAAAAAGAGGATGAAAACAATGTGTAAAAATGTAAATAGTAAATAAAACGTTAAAACAAAAAATTATAAAAACCAAAAAACCACAAAAACCCGATACGACATAAATTATGATGTAAATATAATATAAATTACGATATGATTGAGAAGAGAAAATAATCGATATTAATATACAGAAAACAATTATGAATCAGAGCAAGATAAAAAAATCAATTAATAAACGAAGTTAAAGCAGAGAACAAGGAACCAAGCTCAACGATCGAAAATCAATCAGAACAACAAGAGGAAGCAGAACAATGGCGACAACAGACAACACGACTAAAAGAGATGTTATTAGCCGTAGAAGAAGAGCTAATGAAAGAAACAAAAAAAACTAAAATAATGAGAGAGAAATGGGGAAAAACAGACAGAACAACGAATAATAGACCCCGAAGGAAATGAAAAACCTTACAAAGAACGGGAAGAAGAGCTGATGAAAGAATCCCTTCAAAATCAAACAAGGATCGTAAATCAGAGAAAAGAGATACGAACGTTAGAACAAGACAAACAAGACCAACAAAATGAAATTGAGAAACTACGAGAGATAATAAAAGATAAAGAAATGGAAATACAAGAAGAAGGGGAAGAAACTATTAAAATCTTAAATCAAATGCAAGAAGAAGTAGAACAGATGAGAACCAGATACCGAGAGGAAAGGACTAAGAAAATGAGAGAGAAACAAGCCAAAGAAAGGGCAAAGCGTCAAGCATCATGGCAAGACCTGAAAGAGCGCACAAGGAATGATGAGGAATCACGCACCAGATACTATACGCAAATGATAGCAGAAGAGGAAGGTCGAACCAGAGCCTATAAAGCCAAGTGGGAACACGCGAAGATAGAAATCAACAAACTGAGAAATCAAGGGCCAAAACCATCAAGAAAAATAAGAGAGCCCAAAGATGACAGACAAGAGAGAATGATGACTCAAATAACAGATCAAGCGAGAAGATGGAGAATAAAATATAAAATATTAGAGGACGCAAACGCGAAGCAATAGGAATACATAGTGAAACTAGAACATGAAACAGTATGGCAACAAACCAAAATAAAAGAGATGTTACTGGAACAGGAAAGAACTCTCAAAGAAAGGCAAGAGCAACAAAGAAAGACGGAGATCCAGGAAGAATCGATAAAAATAGAAGCGAGAAAGTGGAAAGAACAATACCAAGAAACCAAGAAAGAAATAAGATTGTTGCCCAAGAAGATATTAAATACTGAAGATTGGGAACTATGAGAGCAGATCGAAGAGCAGAAACGAACAATTGAAGATTACAACAACCAGATCCGAACAATGAAATTTCAGGAACGACTCAGACAAAGCACAATAAGAAGGCTCAAGAAAACCGAAACCAGTCTCAGGAAATGGATCGGTCAGTTAAACCAGAAAATACTGGAAGCACTAAATGAACTAACTGACGAAAAACGACAAAAGCAACAGTAGGACGAGAAAATAGCGGAACTCCAACAGGATGTGAATGGAAACCGAGGAGTCGTGGTGTCCAAAGAAATTCAATTAAGACATCAACTCGAAGTCAATGAGCAATTGAGAGGACAAGTCGAAGCAGAAATAAAAACGATAAAACAGAGGTATGAGGAAAACGAGCAGAATCTGAGAAAGGAAATCGAAAAGTTGAAAGCGTTAGAGAATACGCATAATCTAGAAACACAAGTGGAAGGGCTGACAGAAAATGTGGAATACCTCACCTACCTATTAGATGAGGAAATACAGATATCGAATACCCTGCGAGATGAAGTAGCCACCCTGCAGAAACAACCACCAATTCTACTCGTACCTCTGTACCCAACAGCAATACCATCCCAAGTCTCCGCAGAACCCGACGAAGGATTCGGGGAGACGGATGAAACGATTGTATAATTAAAAAAGGGAAAATGGTAAAAAAAAAATAATAATAATAATAAAAATGATAAAAACAAAAATTGTAAAAAGCTAAACCAATGTATATTTAGTATGAACTCGAGTGAAACAGAAATTCAAATGAACCTAGAAGACGGAGAATGTCTACCAAGCCCTATTCAGTTAGTACAGCCAATTGAACAAGATCCGTTAAAGTACTATAGTAAAAAGTGGAGAACCGAAAGAAAAGAGTGGCGAGAAACAGTAGAGGAGCAAGAATCAGAAATCGCCCGAATAAATCAACAACTGATACAATCAAAACAGTTAGTTAATACAGTGAAGAGGAAACTGGCAACTAGTATGGGAGATAACAGAGATCAAAAGAAAGAAAACAAGCATTTGAGACGAGAATCAGCAAAGATAAAAACCCGTGTAGTCCTGGAAGATTATTGGAAAACAGAAGCAGAAAGGATGAGAGACAGCAGAAAAAGCGAACAGAGATATTTAATACAACTAGAAGAGAGCTGTAAAGAAGAAAGAGAAATAAAACAAAATCACCAACAAACTCAAGAGGAAGTCAAATCGTTAAAGGAACAACTCTAGGAATCGAAACAAAAACTCGAGAAGCAGACAATCAAACGAATCAACTACAAACGCCAATTCAAAAGAAAACAGGCAAAGGAAAGAAACCTCCGAATGCAAATCAATAGCCAGCGAAAGATAATTGAGGAGAATAAAGAGCGGTTAAAAGAACTCCCAAAATTAACAGAGCGATTAATAAAAGCCCAAGTCCTAATAATGAGATTTTCAGAAAAAAGGACTAAAGAAGAGTGCGAAATACACGTAAACCCGGGAAAAGAGAAAGAATAAAAAGAGCTAAAACTTCACTGTATATAACTGAACAATACTGTAAATAAATATGAAATTGACTAATGTATATTAGAAATGGAAACCATGAGCCAAAAACTATGGATAATGATAATAATAATAATGAGAGAATACAGTACCGAGAACCCGTTAGAAAGGTGCGAGAGAACCCACCCATTCAGAAGAGAAGATAGTACCTGCGCAGATTACAAAGAACTCTGCAGAAATTCCGAAAATGAAGAATGCCAACAGATAACCCTCCAATGTAGTCAATGCCCCACAAAAGAAAACGGCAAGACAAATGATGAGCTGAAGCATAGTATCAGAAAAACCCAACAAATGATACAAACCCTTTTAAAGAACAATGATGAAGTATCGAAAATAAAAAGCGAGAACTTGGAGATGAAGAACATCTGGGAAACAATCATCAGAAAAATCCAGGAAAAGGTCAAAGCCAACCCAGAGAACAAACCAATGTACGAAATCCTCAAGATTAAATCTCGACAAAAGTATGAACCCAATCTAACAATCCTGTCAATGGAACAAATCCTATCACTCAGTGTAACATTGAATATCGTGCTACTAATATGCTGTTCCATCATCTGTCTAACAATAATAAAACGACAAAGACAAAATACCCTAATCCGAAAAACTAAAAGAATATTTAACCGAATCTGGAACAACGAGAAAACCAATAAAACATCAAAACTCTCTCGCATCTCCATCAACCAACCAGGCCAATCAAAACCAACCCAAATAGAAAACCAGCTTGAAAGCGAAACCCAAACCGTCAGTGATTCGTTCGAGACTAAGTATAACTGATTTACATTGATTTTATTTTTATTTTTTATTTGATCATGCGTACAGTAGTCGGACCTTAAGTCCATCTTTATCTTGATATTTATTTATACCGTAGACACTTTATATGAATGTGAGTATTGAGATCACGACCAGAGAGCTCGTAGACTCAAACCAATGTATGAAAGTATTGATTTGAAAAGACTATTGAAATTGCGGGTCGCAATTTTATGGACCCCCGAGTGTTTTATGTTGGGCCAGAACACAAACGGCCTTGTAAATGTTAAAATGAATCGATAACACACATGCAAAAATAACATGCAGATTTAAACTCAAACCTATTAAAACACCAATTAACCCTACCAAAAGATGAGAAAAAAACAGTTAAATATAAAATTATAAACATAAAAATAAATTAAAATAATAACAAGATGCAACAAGATCCGCACGAAATAAATATAAACATAACACCAAAACCCAACGATTTTGACCGAAATTTGACAATTTATTAAAAAAAATACGAAATTTCATAAAAATTAAATAAAAAATTAAATAATTTGAATTAGAAATAATTCAATTAAAAAATCTAAGGAAAAAATTGTCAAATAAAATTTCAAAATAATAAAATTAAAGATTAGAATATACCAGAAAATTCCAAGGTCAAATTTTGTTTTACTAAATCAAAAAGAACACGCAAGGTTAGGGTCGTACAATAGGTATATGTATATATGAAATTGTTTTTACTCTTTAAACAGTTTTATTACGATGTGAGTGAGAGTTTTTGTTTATTTCAGAACTCTCTCCACGTCGCATCCTCGCAACCTCGATTGAGCTCTGCTTGGGTGTCGGCGTGGGGAGGGTGATGTTTTATGATAAATTTGTTTATGCTTGGATTGGGTAATTTATATTGTTATTTTAATAAAATATTTATATGCATAAAAACTTTGTTTTATATTTGTCGAAATTTTTCCGGCCCACAGCCAAAGATACATCACAAGTTATTAAAATCAAACATATTATTCGAATTCGTGTAAGTGTGTGGAAAATCGCCAATGATTCGTGCCCGTGAAGACTCCGGCGTGCGGAACGCAGGGGTCGGAACGTCAATATTATTCCGTATAAGGGAAGAGAGGGATAAGGAAGTGGTCTTTTGGCTATTTCCTCGTCTCTCAATTTCCATAAACTCGACCTAAACTATATTTACATACGGCTCAAAATCATCACACGAGTAGTCCAGTATGCACTCATTAACTATAATATGAACACAATGCGCCTAAGGTCAACCAAGGGAAAGGTAACGGGAAATATAAAATGAAATCGTTGTTATAAATTTAAAATCAACTATAGATTCAAACTATTACTATGAATTTAATATAACCATAAATTTCAAGCTATTGATATGAATTTAGAGTAATCATGAATATTGAGCGGTTACTATGAACGTACAACCTTTAATAATTTTAAATTAGGGTTACGAATTTAAATAAACTATAGATTCCAGTGGTTGCTATGAACTAAAATGTAGATTTTAATTAGAAGTCAAATAAAATATAGAAGTTGTCTTGTGTTAAAACCAATAAAGTAGTCATCGTAAGCTGCTAATATTCTGTTGAGAGTCAACCAAAAAACTATTCGGGTAAGAAATGAGATAATATAGCTATCGTAAACCTCAGGAATAACCGCATTAACTTAGAAACTCACTTAAATTAAATATAGTAACCACTTCCAGTTTAATGCTTAAATTTAGATAATGAAGTTAATGGTTGAGGATTCTCAACCCAACGTTTACGGAATTTAGAAAAAATTTAAAGTAAATTAAATATTATCCTTTAAAATCAAAACAAAATCAAAGCCCTTTTAAACCTTTATTTGATTAAAGAAAAATTAGAAATATTCACTTACTAAATTTTTAAAATCAACTCCACCACATAGCAAATAGACATAAAATATCTAAAACCAATAAAACACGATTAAGGATCAAAAGCCACACCGAGGAGATAGACTTACAATAAATATTGATTACAAATCAAAACCCTAGAGGATTAGCATAACAGTCTCGACTTTGTCGTAACATTGAGAATTTGGCTAGACCAGAGCTCTGTCCATACCCATAAATGCAGCAGACTTCCACCTCAGACGAGTGTTCGAACCAGCCATTCATTAGAAAATCCGATTTTTCTTTATGGTTTTGTCAAACTTCATAGCTAATAATATTACCAAATTTGAAATTAAAACCTGATCTGATTCTTCCCAATGAAACTCAACGAGTAAACACCTAAAACCCCGTCTAAAATTTGACTGATAATATCCAAAAAAAAATAGATCCAAAACAAAAATTCAGATGAAATTTGTCCTCCAGAAAATTAATAAGTAAAACATCAAAATCCCTAAAAATTGGATCGATATTAATAATTAAACTTACGAAAATTAGGGGTGACATAACTTACTAGGCCATTGGCGAGAACTAAATCCCGAATATTTTCCAATAAATCAACCATTTTATCAGCAGTAGATGATAGTGAAAATCCAAAATTGTAGACGCATCCAAAAAATCGTGGAAATATGACATTTCTGTGAAATGTCAGAGTGAACTGGTTCACCGAGTCGGTGTTCGGCGTGTTCTGAATTAATACTGTCATATTAGAGAGAGAATTACACACCCACCCAGGGTGTGTGCAACTACAAATTCCTACCTCCACCTGCACACATTCCAATATAAAACCTGCCGATAATAATCTGCCAATTATAAAACTAAAATCATGTTTAGGCGGAACAATCAATTACCACAGACCCACGACGAATACCCGGGATCCAATGTCACGGATATCGCAGATTTTTTCCCGACGGGTAAATATTAGGATTTTTTTTATTTTATTAATCAAATTATAATCATGCTGTCCGAGTATTAGGAAGGCAAATTAATTCCAAATCCGGTGCAACCCCACTCCCAACTGAACTAGGACCTAGGAAAACCATTGGAAAAACCACCAAATTAATTTGTTTGTTCCAATAACTCCTTTTGTATTAATCACCATGCAAATCCTCATGCCCAACCGATGACAGTTTTTACGACATCAAAAATGAACTTATCCAGTATCCAATTTCTAAGTTTTTCCTCGTTAAATATTATTCATTTTTGTCTTGTGATTAGATGTGTTATAGTAAATTATAAATCCACGAAATCTGGAGGATAGCGGAATGAACAAACCACCGTTAGGCTTACAATGTGTAGATAATTAAACGGTAGGATTTCTGTTGGATTTCTTTCCCCGTAAAGGTAACTGAATATTTTGAGTGTCTTTTCAACTTACTTAAACCTTTGAAGTAAAAAATTCTATTAGCAAATGCGTTTTAACAAAAACTTTAATGCGGACTCATGTTCTAGTATTTTTCTATGTAAAATAATTAAGTATAAAATAATTTTCAGATAATATTAGTTTATTATTCTAATTTCTTTTATTCCCATGTAAAGTAATAATTAAGTATAAAATATATTGAAATAATTAAATCTTAGTATTTCTCTAATCTAATCCATACCAAAGGTCGAGAACTTTTATCATGACGATCTTCTCAATACTGTACACCCCTTTTCGTTATCAATTAAATTCATACCTATTGTTTTGATTCTTGATCATTGTCATGGAGGCTCTTATCGATGGCACCTCGATTCATCCGCTATCATCTTAGAGGAAGTTAATTAATCCACGCATAGACAATAACACTAAGGGTAGATTTAAATTTATTAACAATTGGTTTTGCAGAACCTACTCACAAACACTGTGGCTAAGGTCTGATAACGAATGATAAATTTGGCGTGACAAAGTGATAATATTTTTGAAGTACCTCCCCGGCGATACTCATAAACATAAAGCTTTATTACCAAATGCTCAAGGACCGGCAGAGCAGCATCCAGCTCGGGAATAAGTAAATTCATTACATAGAGTATAGGGGATAACCAATTCGTTAGCCTGAATGCACTGCAAGGGAAACGAACAATAGGTCCATTGGTTGGAGACAACTTGGCCAACCATCGGCATATGATAGATAAATTAATTTAGTTATCTCCTCTAATTTAACACAAATTAGATAGCCCAACGATATAAATGACTAAAACCATCATATTGTAGATGCACCATGAGCCCTTGTCCAAGTTCCCACACAGGTTGACAAGCATGGCAGCGAGTCTGGCAGACCAAATACGGCTCTATGCCCCAACCGAGAGGATCCAAACGGGACGCGGCACGATCCATGAAAAGAGATAAGTTATCGTACACATCGGTAAAACGAGGATGCGGCCGAACCCCGGCCCAGGAAATATACGCGCAGGTTCGGTCACTCCTCTCTAGACTCGAAGATGACCAGAGTCATCTCAACATACAAATAGCCAGGGCCAGGCTATATCTTAGGAACGTGGAGGAAGATATAGTGGCCGGTATGATTGCTGATACCGAGGATTATACGCCGCCACATAGCCCTATGATTGGTCACGCTGACAACAGTATGAAAGCTCGCGGAGACGCTCATCCAATGCCCCGTGCCAGCCGTATCCGGAACACGAAGAGTCCGGTATTCGTCTATCGGGAGCGCTTTGATGCTCTGGGGGCCTCAGAAGGACACCGATAAGCTGACTATGATGAATACATTCTAAATACATGTTAAATAAATGATTTACTGTCGTTCATAATTGTTCTTCATTTTGTAAATTTTTATTTATTCTACAATATAATAGTTTGTTTGATGAAATCTAACAATTTAAGACTTGTAGTCCAAAAAATTAACTTTCGTTATTACAGAAATGGAACCCCTGAAAATATTACAGACGGAACTAGTGCACGCACGGAAAACTAATAAAAACTTTTACGATCAAATTGTCCAGCTGTCCCGCGAGATTCAGCAGACAAAGCCACATGGGTGAACCCAAAGAAGGTCAAGTTAATGTATCAAAGGCTTACAGCAGCCCAAAAGGGATGGGCAGACGAGAAACAGTTAAATCAGAGCCTCAAAACGCAGATAAGGGGACTAGAGGTCGCATTATCGGCCTGTCAAGAAGGGGCATCAGTAACATATCCCCTCGTCTTTGCCCCTGCTCAACTGGCTTACCGAGAGGCGGTAGCGACTCCGCAAGCCACGCCAAAAACAAGCAACTACTAACCCGGACTCAAGGAGTGGGCCAAGCGCCGAGCCGCTCGAATGTTAAACCAAACTCAGCCGACTCACTAAAAACTGCATCGCTTCTTTTATAAAATATGTAATCACTCGTTTTGTTTTTAATATATATTTATCGATATTTTGAGTGTTATTTTAAAGAATTCAATGGACTCGAATGATAAAATTACGACATAAGGGGACCTGATATTCAAAGCGAGCACAAGTCTTCTATCGACCGCTCGTTGAACCCAGAGATCGTTCGGGCAATTACAGCATTAGTAATAGCCCTCACTTTTTGCGGACGATCTACTCCTCGAACACAGTTCCAACGTTGCATAGCAACGGGTGCCGAGTGGTAGCAAAGGAATATTTATATGGCGTTACCTTGGTAACTACAACATAATTAAACAAACAATAGCGCCCTGCAACCCACCAATTGGCTGAATGCGCAGCTCTCATCTAGCTATGCACACTAACTCGATATTTACTAGAAAATTTTTCTCTGAAAAATAAGACTGAAAATTTGTGAAAACGCATCAGTATATATACCTATAATTTGGCCTTAACATTGCGTGTTAATTTTATTGCGATTAAGCAAAATTCGACTTTGAAATTATTTGTGTTATCTAAATTAAATTTTTATTAATTTCTTAATTTAAATTGGTAATTTATTTTTAACATTTTTAATTAAATTTATTCAGCCAAAAATATTTTATTTTTATTCAATTAATTCAATAATTTTTACTTTTATGTAAATGGTCATTTTACGGTCAAATTTTCTTGTTATTATGTTATTTTTTATGTAGATTTCGTGTGGTTCTTGATGCATTTTGTATTTATTTTATTTTACTTCTATGTTTTTTGATTTTATATTTATTTATATTCTCTCAGATTTTAAAATGTTTAGTTGGTGTTGTATGTTATATTTTAAGTTATCTTGGTGCTGGGTTATCGTGCTGTACTACTGATGCATTTAAACAATTCTCAAGGCTATTTGTGTGCTGGTCCAACACAGGCGTTATCGTATTGGTCAAACAAATATGGGCTTAATCAGTCGAAATATATTGTAGCTGAATATATATTTTGGATTGATGTTCTCTTTAATCTAAAATATCTTATAAAAATATCTTATATTATAAAAATAAATAAAATATAAATGTTATTTAATAAAAATGACAAATTTCTTTTACTATAAACAATTTTAATATCTTGACCTTGTTTAAATAATATAATACAATTTTTAATTTTTAAAATATTTCATATTGTTATTTAATAATATGTTAATGAGATTTAATAGTGAAATTGTTATTTATCGTATTAATACTTTTATCAGTTTTCATTTTTAATTTATAATTTTGAATTGCTTTTAGTTAATTTTCTCTTATTATTGCAAAATAAATAATTTATTTTTTATACATTTATTTCAGAATTTAGGATAGTATTTTTAACAAACTTTATAATGAGATTTTTGTTGTCTTATATCAATATCAACAAATTGATAAAGCCTAAAAATTTTGGTGCGCACAGAATTCGTCTGTTTTGTTCAAAAATTGCAGCTGTAAATGAAAAAAAATTAAATATTAATGGAAATTTGTATGACCGGGACAGCTGGACAAATGTAACTCCTCATATTTTAAGCAAATTGAATCGAAATTTACATACCAATCCCAAACATCCTCTCGGAATTATCGTTGCTAGAATCAAGGATTTCTTTTACAATGTAAGTTGCAATTCTTGCAATCATTTCGGTATAGAATTGATTGTATTAGAACTATCGGAAGCCGACAGGATCACCAATATTCAGCATTTATGACAACATTTCACCAATTGTAACAGTGAGACAGAATTTCGACGATTTATTGATTGGGGAGGATCACATCTGCCGCCAGCACTCGGATACCTACTATATCAATTCCGGTACGTTGCTGCGCTCACACACGTCCGCACATGAAGCCGACTTAATTCGATCGGGATTAGATGCCTTTCTGATACTCGGTGACGTTTACCGACGGGATGAAATCGATATGACGCATTACCCGGTGTTCCATCAGGTGGAGGGCGTCCGGTTGTTCACTCGATATCAAGTAGATTATTCTGATTGGCGCTACAATTCGAATGGCTTTGTTGCCCTGGCAATAGCTATCCAAGGGGGAATATTCCCGTTACTGAGGACGCTGACAAATATCACCAGCATGTTAAATATATAAGTTCAATATAATTATAATCTGTTATAATATTAAATCATCTCCCAAATATTTCAAATATGCGCCAAAATCATTATTATTTTGTAAATCAAGTTACACTTTTCGTGTAATTGATTGTTTGTTAAAGAATATGTTTGACATACAGCTGTTGCTATGGGGCAATCGACCTATAACACAGCGGTTGCTATGGAACATATTTGACTAGTAATAGTTACTATGGAGATAATTCTCTCATAAATCGATTGGAAATTATTAATAAAAATGATTGGTGGATAATTTTAATAAAGAATTCAATATTTGCAGCTTTTCAAAAATTTACCTGAAAATGATCCAATAGTTGATCAGTTCATATTGGCCGGGAAATCATTGAGATTGAATGCCGATTGTCGACAGGCTAATTCACAAGAACGGCATGGAGAACTGACAGCGAAAACACTGGAAATGGAACTGAAATCGACACTGGAAAAGCTAGCTGGCCATTTGTTTGGGAAAGGTAATCACCAATTGTGAGAAGGAATTGACCAATCGGATAGAAATCAATTACCGCTGGGTGCCAGCATATTTCCCCTGGACTCATCCATCATTCGAGCTGGAGATTGAGGTCGCTCCGGATGTTTGGATGGAGATGTTGGGCTGTGGGATCATTGAGCAGGACATGCTGGACAAATGTAAAGATTGATTGGTTTTATCGAGTTCTCCTATCAATCCATTCCAGGTGGCGCTCAGGATCGCGTTGGAATCGCATTCGGACTTGGCCTGGAACGCTGGGCAATGAAGCTGTTCGATATTCCCGACATCCGGGCGTTCTGGAGCACTGATCCAGGCTTCCTGAACCAATTTAACACTGATGATATCCACATGCCAATCAAATACAAGGTAAACTTTTCCCGGATTTCCTTTGCTCATTCTCGTATTTCCCGTTAGAATAAATCATCAAATCATCTCTCTCACAAATCCGTCAATTATTTAATAAAGCAAAATTAATTTCAAATTACCTGCCATCACTTTATTTAAACAAAATTCATGTTGTATATTTCAAATAATTCGTCAGCAGCTCACAAAAATTTCAAAAATACCGCAAAAACAATAAATTAAAATAACTGTCAATAAGAAATAAATAATAATTACTGAATCTATAATATTATTTAAATCAATAATAATATTTAAATCAATAATATATAAATTAATAATAACTGGATCAATAATAATATTTAAATCAATTATAATAACTGAATCAATAATAAAATTTAAATCAATTATAATAACTGAATCAATAATAATAGTTAAATCAATTATAATAACTGGATCAATAATAATATTTAAATCAATTATAATAACTGGATCAATAATAATATTTAAATCAATTATAATAACTGAATCAATAATAATAGTTAAATCAATTATAATAACTGGATCAATAATAATAGTTAAATCAATTATAATAACTAAATCAATAATAATAATAATATTATCCCTTTAGTCCCAATTTTTTTTAACTAAAGTAAATTTATTTGGACGATTATTACTTCATTATAATCATTTTACACATTTAAAAAGTTTTAAAAATTATTTGGGTTAGAAGAAAATTATTTTCAAAAAATGTTTTAAAAGTTCTAAAAATATTTGATTATGATTAATATAATGGTAAGTAATAGTATAACTGGAATATGATAGCTTGACAAGAATTACTTTGATAGAATATTGAAGAAAGCACTGAATCAAAATTCATTTATAACAAATTCAAAGGACTTTTATTTATTGATGATAACTAATAAACTTTTTGATAATAAATCAATGATTTATTTATATTAAATTCTTTCTTCTAGAACATTCTAAAATTTTGGAATTTTATATGGTTTTTTTATGATTCTTGAACTTACTAGATTTTCTAGAAAAGTTCGAAAAGCTAAATTTTGTTTTTTTCATCTTTTAAAGATGAAATACCGAAATAACGTATGGAAATTTGGTTCAGAGATTTCTAAATTATTCAAATTTCTTAGAAAAAAATTCAAAAGTAAGTTTGGTAATAGGGGTAAGTCGTGAGAGGATTCAATTGATAGATTTTATTGATTCAATCAACCAATTCTAAACGCTTATTAGCAGTTTTTATCTTTAAATTCCATATGATTTGGAATTCTTGAACAACTTTAATTAAAGCTGGCAGTGTTAACTTCTTTAGATTTCTCGACAATCGTTCAATTCGATTTGTGTGAATAGACCGTTTATTTCCGTTGACGAACTCAATTTTATGATTCACTGTTTTATGAATGAATCCTTTAGCTTCTAGTCCGTGATGTCCTCCCCATTTATCCGTGCAAATAGTACAGCCAACTGGGCATGTCTTACTATAAAGTCATGACAAATGACTTAAGTACGCCTTCTAGTGACCAGTAGATTTACAGCTTTGGTTCGCCTGTTAATAATACCGATCACCCAGTGTTTTTGGCCTCTAAGGACTCTTCCCTGATGATTCTTAAAGCTATAAAGATGTGTTTCATCTACTTTGTATTCATCAGGCGCCTCACCACAGGCAACAGAAACAAAAGGCGAATATTTGAGAATTGCTTCTCGAAAATATGAAATATGTCCCCGCTAGCACAGTACCAACGCGCTGAAATTTTTTAATGTAACTCATGAAAAATAGGCCTCGTTACAATGGCAGGCGCCAATTCTTTATGTAGGTCAACTCAAATTTATGATTTTTATTCAATATTTTATGTAGGTCGTCAATTTAAAAACAGTGTCCCGGCTAGAACAGTCTATAAAATAAGTAGATCACAATCATATATTACTGAGCAACAGAAACAAAAGATGAAAATTTGAGAATTGCTTCTCAAAAATATGAAAAATATGTCGTCACAGTCGACATATCTATTTCACATATACTACTAGTTTCGTATCTGGTCTTTTTCTCAGAATAACACTAAAATAGCCTAAAAACTATTCTCATTTTGAGATGACCGTATGCTATTTTCAAAAACGGATGCTGCTTTTCGACAATATCTTTTGATTATAATATCTGAGTCTAACATCTATTCTGTGTATAGTTTTCCCATTTTCAAGGTTCATTTTTCCTCCGCGTCGAGAACAAAACCAAACATTACTGGTGATTAAACCAAGACTTTTAGCAAGATTAAACACTTTAAAATCAACTTTCATGCTATCTAAAATATTAGAATTCTTATAAAAAATTTTGATCAATTTAATCTATAAATTTTAATCCCCTCAATTTCCTTCTATTACCGTAGGTTTTACTATTGTGAAAAATACTCAGGTTCTACTTAGATTTTCTATGAAGTTTTTCTAACTAAATATGATCGATAGTTGTTTCATCGTTTCATGAATTTTTTCTCCTTCAACTTCAATTTTTTATTTCACTTTGGAAAAGGCCTATTTTCAAAGTTTTAACTCAATTATCTGACGATCAGAATTTATGATAAACATTTGTTTTATATGTAAAAATGTTCGTTATTATAAGTTCTAAATAATAATGTAAAAACGTTTGATCTGTGTCTCATACTTTCGGGGAAAATCGCTCTGGACCAATCAGTCACGCCGGTATCCAAATGGTTAACATGATTGTCTTTATGTGTCTATGATATTTAGGTATTCCTCATTAGTCAATTTCGGTTCCCGCGAAGCAATGATAATTTATGAGTTTGAAATATGCATAACTCTAAATAATAGATATCCTAAATTATATAATATGTATGTGTGTATTGAATTTGTATGACTGAAGATAATGTGAAAATGTCTTAAGACACGAATTATCGAAAGAGAAATTAACTGCCTTTTTATTGCAAAATGTAATAGAAGATAAAGATGAGAAATATTTCCAATGTCAAAGAGATTAAGGAGATTTTTATAGAAGAAATTAATAAAAAATGAAAAACGAAGATATTGCTGCTATGAAGCAATTCAGAAGAAGTTATGCAAATGTGGTCCAAAATCAATATTTGGCTTAACAATATCAACAATCACAACGAAGACAACAACATCAAAGATTTCGAGAAAACATCCTAACACACAGAGAACCATTTAGAAATAATAACAGATTTTTTTATGTGTCTATGATATTTAGATCTTCCTCATTGGCCAATTTCGTTTCTTGCGAAGCAATGATAATTTATGATTTTGAAGTTTGTAGATAACTGTAAATAATAAAATAATATGTATGTGTGTGTATGTTGAATTTGTATGACTGAAGATTATGTGATGTATATCTGAATGTCAAAAGCGTGATTTATGTATGAATTTATGTACAGTCAAACCCCGCTCTATCGCTATTTGAGAAAACAATATTTTTGGCGATAAAGCGTGATTTGGGTAAAATAATAAAAAATCAACCTTGTTTATTAATAAATCTATCCTGTTTCATCCATGTTAAATATGTTTTCTGGTTCATATATTGATAGCTCAACCTTTAATATTTCAAAACATGAGCTTAGGTTTGACATAGAAACCGAACCAGATTCTACGCTTAAAGAATAACTTTTTATTCAATTCTTTTTTATTTATCGAGTTTTCCATCCATTTAAAAACTTAAAATCTGAAATATTTAGTAATTTGGCAAAGCTTTTACCTTTTTCAACTAATAAGTCTTGATTAATTACTGCATTTTGCTCTCTTCTCAGAACAAACCACAAATAGAGTGCCTCTTCAAGTCTAGGATGTTTTAGACATTTACTAAAATCTGTGTTCTAATCAAACGTCGTTTGAAGCCACTTTTATAGGTATGCTTTAATATCACCTAATGTACGCGCCTACTAATATCCATGGAAAATTTGCAGAAAATGTGTTGCAACTTTTTCATGTGACATGCCATCATTTTTAATTATAAACTCCACAATTTCCTTCTTTTGGCTCGGATTTAAACGTTTTTTTGCTCTTTTCATAGTCATATATAGATATTTTAACTATGGCGGTAAAATGGGAGTAAAAATATTAAAAAATAGACTTAAAACAAATTATTTTAATAAATAAATGGCGATAAAGTAGGTGGCGGTATATATGGGGTTTGAGTGTCTAATATTTTCCTCCTGGGAGTTACACACTTGGGATTTGCCACTGGGAGTTAGGCAATAAATATCATGTCTCCAAAGTTTTCTAACAAAATTAATTTATGTAATTGTTAAAAAATTTCAATATTTTTAAATTGCTGACTTTTTGAGAAATTTAGTGTTGTTTTCTATCAAATCAATTAGGTAAACTTTTTAGTTATTTTATGAATTTCTAGTATGTTAATTATGATGGTTCTATGCTAAATTTGAATTTGTGACTTGGATGTGTTTGTTTATGATTCTCCTACAATTTATTTGGAGCTTACTCTCAATTATTGAAACAATGTATTTTAACGATATAGGTATTGATTTGAGTACTACATATTCATGTCGGTGTATTACAATATGTAAAAGCTGAAATTTTTGTATTTTAATTCAGTTTTAATTCTGTATTTTGCATATTCATTAGTTATTGTTTTTTTATCAAAATAGTGTATGATATTGGGTTTAGGTAGTTTATTTGACATGTTGTTGGTCATTTACTTGTTTATTTACGATCTTTTAGTCCTTGTGCGTATGAAGTTTTTTTAACATTTTTGTGTGTTAAAGCGTGTGAGTTCTTTCGAAGTAAAGAAGTATTGGTTTTTTAAGTTATTTTGATTGGTCTCTATGTTTATTTTTTGAGTTTTGAATTATCAATGTTTTCAAAGTTTTGTTCTTTTCGTTTTTTACCTTATGTAGTTTTTAATGGGTTTTTAATGCTTTGTTGGATATTGTAAGGTATTGTTTTAAATATTCCTCGAGTGGATTTCATAAGTTTGTTTATTGTAATTTAGAATTATTATATTTTAAGCATAAACTTTATTTATGTGGAAATACTTCTTATAATTTTTGTTTATTTTGTGTTATATATGTTGGGGTATTACGAAAAAGCACAGTAAAATCGATAAAACATCAAAATGATAAAAGTGCAATATTAATTAAAAAATTTATAAAAATTCGAAAGTAATATTGATCGCGGGAAATTGATATGGTTGAACGCCAAATTGAGAGACGAGTCCAGAAATAATAATAAAAATTTAGTGAGGGGTCCCTAGGAAATAATATAATATAAAAAAGAAATTAATTAAGAAAAATTAATTACTAATTGGAAACCCGAGTCAATGAGAAGCCCTGGGCAATGGGAAACCCGAGAGATGTGGAAAATTCGAGAGATGAGGATAACCCGGTGTATAGACGGAATAATATAGCAGGATAAATTGCCCTAACCCACAATAAATGGGCGCCACTGATTTACGGAGAGATAGTTATTTCGTAATTAGTAATTTAGTAATGGACCAAACGTTGTTGGCAAATGTCGGTCTGTAGAAAGTAATTGTTAATAATGTAAAAAATGTTTTTGACAACCGTCGGAAAACAGTCTGAGCAGGAGTATAAAAGAAAAATGGAAAAACACGATAGGACAGTTATTAACCAGAGTGGATCGACGTGAACGAGTAGTAACTAAGTTAGTAGAGGAATCTAAATCCACGTAAAAGTCAAAGTTATCTATCAGAAAGGGTGGTTCTCCCTTGGACAACCTACCCTAAGATAATCAGAGTCATACGGTGGTTAAAAGGTGCAAATAAATTAGTGAAGTTGTGATTACAAAGTTGAAATAAAACGGATTGAGTTGTAATTGTGATAAAGTGCAAATAAAATTATTCTGTGTTGCGTTTGCTTATTTTATACAAAAAGGACACGAGGAGTCAGAGAGAACCGACTTTCAATAATAATAACCCAACATATATATATAAATATATTAAAAGAACTTTTTTGACTTCTGATTGCTTTTCATTTTGTAATGACGTTAAGAATTTATTATTATTTGAATGATATCGATGTTTTATCGGTATTCACAAATTTTCTGCACAGCAAAATAAACAAGAAAATAATTTAAATAGACAAATTTTAGAAGCAGTTGAATTATTATTATTGGTTTAGTTATTTTTTATTAGTTTAAATGTTATTATTGATTTAAATATTAATTATAATTTAATTATTATTAATTTAAATATTATTATTGATAAATGTAATTCGAATTTAGCCTATAAGCGTTTTCCCACCGGTTTATATGGACATCTCATTTTGGCTTCCTGATCCGTGCGTCAGAGACTTTCACAACAATGACTTCTATGAACTCGTTAGTTCGATTGCAGGAGATCTTGTTGAACGAGTGGAGATACTTGATAAATTTGAAGACCAGAAAAGGCAGCGGATAAGTCATTGTTACCGAATTGTTTACCGTCACATGTCGAGAAACTTGACGCTAAAAGAAATCAATATTGTTCACAGCAAAGTTTCCCAGGAAGTACAGAATCAATTGTGCTGTGTTATCCGCTAATCGATAATTCTATTTTTCTTGTTATTGATTTCTATTTATTTTACACTGTTGATTGGAGTTAAATGTAATTGTTTACTAATTTCTCATTGCAGGTCCGCAGCAGTTCCGATCTGATGGGGAACCTGGCAAATTGGTAAAGCATAGAGTAAATTGATTTGCATCATAATGTTGTCTTCGCTAGGACAACATTTGCTTCGGTGGGTTCCGGACGATCAGGTTATAGTGCACTGAACGGTAAAGCTATCGACCGTCAGAAAAACTACTATCGGCTGACAGAAATGTTTGTCTGGAGTAGCAGGAATTAATTTTATATGAGGTTTTACTGGAATAGCATATGGAACATTAAGATTTGATTTTGGGAAAACCGCATTGCGCTATATTGATGTGCCAGGCACGCCTTGATGATTTTTTTCAAAACCGAAAGTGACGTTTATACCACGTCGGTGTAAATCTTTTATGTAAGACACTACTCTCGCGCTAAGCACTGGTCAAACCCCTGAGCTCGCTGGCGCGATGAGACGTCGATGCCTTACGATACTTTACATATATAATAGAGTGCGGCCAGCTACCGAAAATTAAATCATAGCGCAAGTGGTTAATAGAATGTTTAAAGAGTAGGCTACAGAGCCTAATCGGAACAAAATACAGTTGCTGTAACGATAAATAAAATAGGAAATTATCTATAAAATAAAGTGGAACGCTGTGTTACTGTTCTAAAGTAATTTAAGAACTTTAACAGATCTGAGGAATAAGGCCAAATCACTGCTTAGAGTTATGAAAATAATGAGTAAGTTGATCAGAATACGAATCACAGACAATAGACAAGCATGGGCAGAGACATAGAAAGAAAGTAACGTACGACCTTCCATCGATAGTCAAGAATCCAAAAAGATAGTATCGGGAGAAACTTAACGGAACGACGAAAACTGCACACCCTAACAAACTGAAGTTGTCGAGATTTTTATATTGTTTTTATTTGATGTCGTAAAACATCACAACAACTAACAAATTAGGATAATATAACATTTGACATGTAAATATGTTTATAAAAATTCGAAAGTGATATTGATCGAGTATGCTGACATTTTTTTAGTTTTAATAGTTTATATCTAACGTATTTTGATTCGAAAGCCTTTGTAAATGTTTCTTAATGAGTGCCAGTTCTGTAGTTACTTTTTAAATTATTATGGCTGTCTGATTATCTGTCAAATTTTGAAGATTTTCTGTTAAATTTGGTAAGTTTGTGTTGTGTCCGAATACTGATATACCAGGACTTTTATGAATGGTGTTGTAGGCTCTTAAGAAATTTATCAATATTTGTTTTAATAAATGTTTGTTATATTTTATTTTGTTTTAATTTATGTTTTTATTTTTTTAAGTATCTGCTTTTTGTACCTGTTTATGTGACAGCAGCCATATTGATAATTTCCAAACGACATTAATTAAATTGTTTTAATTTACACATTATTTTTAATTAAAGAGAACACCAATCCAGAATATATATTCAGCTGCAATATATTTCGACTGATTAACAGTCATCGTCAAGTACTTCGTCTTGAACTTACAACTATTTAGAACAAATTATTATTACTTAAACAAATTTCTGCTTTTAAATTCTCAAAACATTTGGGGATTCTGTAAATTAAAGTTAGTAAAACTTGAAATAAATTAATAAATATACCTTGTTGTGAGTGTCAGTAGTAGTAGACACTATCAGTGTGGACTCGATTCCCCCGAAAATCCTGAAATAAGGGGGAAAAGTAAAATAAAACTAACTAAAAATCAATACCTATTTTTATTATAGAAAATTGAAATCCATTATTAAGTTGTCATGGTAATAAGGAGCAAGCAAAAGTGATGGAAAATAAGGTTACCATTAAAATGATAATAAAATATATGATATTTATTTGGAGTATCTCATAGATTTTTGATTTTTAAGGGTTATGATGAGAACCTGTAATATAAAATAGGAAATTCTTATATATACTGATATTAATTATATTATATAAATCAAAGTTTTACCTTTACTATATAGTTAATAAAATTAATTAATACTATTTTAAATACTAATAAAACCATTATTTTAGGGATTATAGTATATTTAATTTAGGTTAAATATGAAAATAACACTGACACATTTATAAATTCTTTGAAATCATTGTTATTAGTGTTATAGTCATTTGACCTTATTGATATTTTTGATCATTAACAACATTATGACCCTGGTTTTATTCATTATTATGGTAGTTTGTTATTATTAATATTATTATTATTATTATTATTATTATTATTATTATTATTATTATTATTATTATTATTATTATTATTATTATTATCAGTGTTGTTATTGATATCCTATCATCAGAATGATTGCTTTGGTTAGGAATATGAAGTAACTCAGGGTGTCCCCAACAGTTTTCATACTGCATTGGCCATGTGTGGTGTATATGAGCACTGTTGTAGAGACCTTCTCAAAATTATAAAGAGGGAAAAATATAGAAGTCCTCATCCCTTCCCTCATCCAGATGGTATAATAAGATCCTTATAAAGAATGTATTCACAATATTTCATAAATAAATTTAGAAAATTTATCTTGCCTAAACTTTATCGTAACCAAGCGTTAATAGAAATAGTCATTACCTATTCATTATTTATTTTAGTGGAATCAGATAAACAAATGATCGAACGATTTCGCAAAGACATCGCATAGTATCATCAAGAAGCGATGGCTCAAAATCAATGAGCCGAAGCTCTAGTACGCAGATATAGATACATCGAGCAAACATGGCTCCGAGCCGTTGGAGTAACAAAATTGAGAGCTGAGATTGAAGCTCTAAAAACAAAACTATCACAGAAGGACGAGGCATTGAAACAAACCGAACAAAAAATACAAACACAAGACAAGGAAATTATGGAGCTCAAATTAAAAAACGAGATCCGAGCTTGACTCGTACAACGTGGGAGTCAACTATCTGCCGAGCAAGAAGCGATAGTTATTTGCAATGTCGTCTGAAAGGACATTGGATTGAAAATACTCACTCCCGGAACCTCGCGCCAGCCAGAAGAAGTGCCGAAGAGAAACCGACAGCTAAATCGGCCTGGCAAGAAAGAGCGCAAAAAGTTATAGAGACTAAATGAGGCTCGTATGGTTGGCCACATACTTAACTCAAATGGGACTTGAGGACCCACATTAACAACTTAAAACTTTTATTGTGATATCGGTTTTGATGTTCTATTAAATTCAAATTGTTAATAATAATATTATTTATGTTGAATTTTGATTTTATAGTTGAAAATTTATAGCTGTTAAACAACTGAGATGGGGACCATTAAAATCAGAGCATGATGTCTTCTATGACAGCTCATGAACCCAATCGAATATTCGGGCATTGGCAGTCTTTGAAAAGAGGTTCACCCTTTGCTAATATTCAACCCACTAGCACACAGTACCAACATCAATTTTTGACGGGTGGCTAGAGGTTAAACTTCTTATGCAGGCGCTGGGTGGTGATTAGTTAACCCTTAGGCTTCAATAACATTCTTTATTACCCATCAGTGCACAGCAATAGTAATAGCAGTAACAATTGATAAGGATAATACATATAATAGTAACGATGATAATACTAGCAATAATAATAGGGAGCATAGTAGTTATAATAGGGATAAGGGTATGAGAGATACTGTGAGGATATTTAACATAACGAAGGGTGTACAGGCCATAGTAAAATTAATAATACAAACAACGACAAGGAGCACTATGGGAATGGACATGATGATAAATGATATAACTGTATAAATTAATACTTGAAGGAAATAAGAGAAGAATGGGGCCTAAAAATCGAAATCGAGCACAGTCCTTATGTTGGCAGTTCGTTAGACCCATGGATCGTTCGGTCAATTATAGCATTAGTATAACCGCTCACTTTTTGCGGGTGATCCACATACTCGAATACAGTTCCAACGTTGCTTAGCAACGGGGGCCGAGTGGTAAGCGAAAAATATTTGTAACCATATAATAATAACCATATATAATAACCATATAGCTTCAAAACCTCAACGCCCAGAAACCTACAAATACAGTCACAATAAGTTAGGATGGGAATCAGTTATTATAAACTGACTTATATCTACCCACCAGAATGGACTAAGAATTTACGAAATCTACATCTATTTAATCCCCAGTAAATCAACTGCTTGCTGCAAGAAAACTTCCTACTGTGGGGTTATGGTCTTTGACAACCTTGACCCCATATGAAAATTATCTTTCTCGTTCCCAGTGGTTACCTGTTGCTAGGCAACATTTGAAATGTAACCAAGGGCTTTGAGATCGCCAAAGGTAAGCGCCACTTTGGAACTGCTCTGGCCCGACCTCAAACTGGGTCCAACGCACTACCGTTAGAAGGTCTAGGTGTGATTTATTATTTCCGTCCCTCACTTATGATAGATGGTTCAATCCACGTCCTCAGCTTACTGTCTAATTTACGCTATCTACGTGGGTGCAATACAATTTCAACTGCAATAATCGGGATTTAAATCATTACTCGAACATAACATTCAGTAAAATTTTATTTAATAAAACACTCTAGTCTAATGAGTCATTTTGGGTCCTTGGATTTCACGGCTCGTCGTTTGGCCCGTTCAGCTCGTCCAGGGTGGTGTTTGACTAGTTTAACGGCTGGCTTTGACGTCGATGCGGCCTTTCGATAGGCTAATTGAGCCGGAGCGAAGACCAGGTGGTAGGTCACTGCTTCCCCTTCCTGGCATGCAGACAGCGCCACCTCCAAGCCTCTCAGTTGCGTCCTCAAGCTTTGGTTGAGCTGCTACTTCTCAGCCCAACCCTTCTGCAGCACGGTCAATTTTTGGTACAGGTGTTTGGCTTTACTCGGATCTATCCACGTGCTCTTGGTCAGCTGTACCTCGGCCGTCAATTGTACGATTTGTTGATGGAATTCTTTAATTACTGATTGTGCCTTTGTTATTTCCTGTTGTAGAATCTTGGGCGAGTTCATTTCTATAACAAAAGGTAAATCAATTCGTCGTTAATAGAGGTTGGATAAGTTTATAATGGGCCTTATGCTTTACGGCGTCCGGTTGTGGCTAATATTTACTCGAAATTTAATTAGATTCTACATTAGCATTAAACGAACAATTAAACTAAACATTTATAATTGATACACAAGAGAACAAAAAATCATTTCATTAAGTCTGATCATTAGTAGTATCGATCGGAGCTCGGTCGTGGTGGCTCCCGAGCGTATGGATGCTCGCGATGGGCATTTGTCACTTCGTTTGTTCGTTTTCCCTTTCTGGTCGATAATTGGCATGGGACTACCACGTTGATAGCTTCCATTGACCGGTTCAATCTGGGGTCATCCAAATTGAACGAAGTATTGTATGGCGGGGCGTACCCGTCCGTACTTGGGATCAATCCGGCCGCGATATCCCGGTTGATCTCATCCAGGTGCCGTTTCGCTCGTTGTATCTGTTGGGCCGTTTGCCGCTGGTGTTCCTCCAGGCGTGCGAGAAGATGCTCCGCCCGGCCTCTTATTTCTCGTGCCGGATACCGGCCCGGTTCGCGCTTGATGGCGACAAAGGGAAGATCTATTTCGTCACTGGTGCTTTGATTTCCTCCTCGGGATTCTCTGACAGGTGAGATTGAGAATCCCGCGTCCCACATCGCTTGCCGGCATCGCGCAGCGGAATGCGCCGGAAAATGAAGTGTGACCCGAGACGTATCAATCCACGAGTCCTCTGAAAAGAAAATATTACGTTAGTGAGTATAATTCGGCGTTTAGATCTAAGTCATTGAATTGGTAGTTAGGACACTTTCAGTCATACGTCGTTTCATGGACCCTTACTAATATAATCAAACTTTATCAAGTCTTACGACGAGAACCCTCATAGTCCTCTCGCGGCCGTCTCTTCAATCACCACACCTCACCATCGTTCGGTTTCGAGATAATATCCTTGGCAAAAATCTTTAGGCATTTTAATTGTCAATGGTCAGGAAAGGCGTTCGCCGTGGGATATTAAAACAGTAGGGGCACACCATGAGGGGTGGATATAGGCTCGGAACGAAAAAATCGGGCGGGGCATTAAGAAATCCCTAGGTTCTCAAAAGAAAATAAAGCAAACAAAGATTAAATCAGAATCTATCATTATAAAATAATAAAGCAGTACGGGTAGGTTGAATACTAATAAGAGAAAAATACATTAAGGCTAACATTCATTAAAGGGGTTTCTTTTGAATATATCCAGTGCAACGAAGGGTGTTCCGAGATGGGAACCATGCGAATAGGTTGCAGGTTATTGTCAAACCAGGGGAAATAGTTAAACAACACTTTAAGTGGCGCAAATTGAGTAAGTTAAGGAGTCGGTGTAAGACGGCAGAGTCGTACTACTAGAATCGACTCGTTTCGTAAGTTACGTTCCCCATGTTATAGCTACAATTGAGGTTCGTGGAAACCTATGCCTCGGGTTAGTTTTTATTCTGAGTTAGTGAGCAATATTTATTATTATCAGAAATAAAGAAAATTTGCCAGATAATCTGAATAAATTTTATAAAACAATCACAAGAAATGATTTGCCTCTAAATTTCGAAATTTGTCAGATAATCTGAATAACTTTTATAAAACAATTACAAGAAATGATTTGCATCTAAATTTTGAAATTTGTCAGATAATCTGAATAACTTTTATAAAACAATTACAAGAAATGATTTGCATCTAAATTTTGAAATTTGTCAGATAATCTGAATAATTTTTTAAAACAATTACAAGAAATGATTTGCATCTAAATTTTGAAATTTGACAGATAATCTGAATAACTTTTATAAAACAATTATAAGAAAGGATTTGCATCTAAATTTCGAAATTTTAAATTTGATTAATGCGCAACACTACTCGTCACGAAAATCTACAAACTTACGTCAGGGGAATTTATGATAGATCTCGTTAATTCAAAAGGAAACACAAAAATATCATCTATAGCTACATTCCCAAATTATTATTATTCTATCGACATTCTATATAAAAATTCCGAGGTATCTACAGTCGGAAAATCAAACCAAAGTGGCATAAAAATTAAGGAGAATAATCCCGCTTCTGAAAATTATAGGGTTATCAAAACTTATTCGAACCTTTTTAGCGACATTCTCGAAGAGATAATTATCAGACTTTTTGAAAAATAATATATCTTTCTAGATGAATTATAGTCTGAAATCCGTCATACTTACGTTAAATATTAATCATTCCGAACTTTACTCCCATAATTTCCAAAATTGCTGCAGAAGTATCTGTCAATTATAACGAATCGAAGTATGGGCCCTTTAAATTTTATTAAAAATAATTCTTACTGTACATTTGAAGGGAATTTAACGGTTTATGTCATTGATGTGTATTCCAGTTGCGGCTTATAAATCTGTACGTTAAAATGCCATGGTTACGGCCCGAACGACAGTGACAGGTGCTGATTGATTGCATGAGAATTATTAAACCCGTGTGACCGGATGAATTTGTAGTCCTTTTGCGTGGTGATTAAAAGATTCATTGACAAAAATTTCGTTAATTATCTCGAGTATATATATATTTTCATAAAATACAATTAAGTTTCATTTCAGTCGTTTATCGGTGTTCAGAGGAATTGGGACCGTGCTAGGCGATTCTTGGCGTTTGGTGCGTCGAATTTGTACTCAAGAAAATTTTACCATGGTCGTAATAACAATGTTATTTATTACCTGCTGATGTTCCACGGTTCTCCGGGTTTGGTCTGGTTCTCTGGGGACCTTTGTCGGGTGCATTTGAGTATTGTACGGTCGTTTGCCTGGTGGTCGAATTTTTATATTTTTCAGACATCGAGAATGTTATGTTCGTCTTGATCCAGTCTGCGCTTTATATACGAGTGCCGGTGCACACACTCATTCGTAAACCTGATTTCCGGACTGGCACGCCTGCTAGTCTACCTATAGTCGGTCGGCTTGTTTCGGTGTTGTCGGTGAGAGAGAGTATCAATCTTATTTAGTCGACTTATTGATTGGCATTTAAGAAATGTCAGCTCACCGGCAGACTAATATTTATTTGCCTTATCTTGCGATTTCGCTGACCACAGCATTATTCAATTTTGATTTAACGATTTATGGTGGATATATTTTGTTTAACTGATCGTATATAGACGCTGCTCTCGGTTTTATCTGGTGAGTCTTAATTAGGAGTAGTTTTAGTGATTAACCTTCTTATCACTAGGTTTAATATTCAAATCCCCTTGTGGAGTGGCCTATCCATCAAGTGACTTGGCTCGATTTTCCATCATTTTGTCTGTGTCGGGTCAGATTCTGGCGGTGAGTTCGCAAACTACTTATCCGTGATCTGCTCGGAACCACTATCACGTCGGCTTGTCTGCTGGTTATTCGAAGTTATGGCCTGTGGCTTTATTCGAGCTTATTGCGAAATCAATTTACTTGTATGTAGGTTATCGGTGAGCTATTATTGGTTTTGTCGGGGTAGTTCGGTTCGGTGATCGCATTAAATTGGCTGATGCGCATATTCTTCGGAGTCTGGTGTTCAATTACTGCGTTCAATTACTAATTATTTTATCGGAGGAGTTTTGGTTAGATTAGCTACTGTTGGAAATCGATTTCGACCGGCTCACTATCTACTGGTAATTTTACTATCACGCTTTATTAAAATTCGACTACTTAATATTTAATCTAATTTGTTTCAGTGTTCTAGTTATTTTATAGCTACCAAGCAGATTTACCATCTTGAATTACTTCAGTGAATTCGTGCTTAGAGAATCTATTTACTATGGCGTTTTGTTCCAATTGTGTTATATTTAATTTATCCTAATTTTATGCATGACTTATCTTGTCGAGTTTGTGGTCCGTCAGTAAGTTTATCATTTCACTTTATACTGCTTATGTTATATTGAAACGATCAATGCTCCCTATCGAATTGTTTTACTCCCTTTAATTTTTGTTATTAATGCATTAGCTAATCTGAATAATTATAGGAACTTCCTCCTAATTCTGATCACTACTGACCTACTCAAGCTGGTTATGTTCATTCAGGATTCTCTATCTGCTCGTGGCCGATCTTCCATTCGTGGCCTGAAATACTCTCAGTATTCCAACCCAGATCCTGATTCATCATCTGACCTAACTATCCTTGTCATTTAGGTGTATTTTTATTAATGGATTGTTTTTCCTATGTTTTAATATAATTTCTCATGATCAAATTCGCGCATCTTATTGTTTGTGCTCCTATGTAAGGAGATTGATTTAATAACAGTTCATTTATGGATCATGTTCTGGTAATTTTAAGTATCATGATATTAATGGCGGTTCACTTATGGATCAAACTTTGGGTAATTTTGTAGGTATTGTAAGATTCATGGCGATTCATTTATGAATTAGTTTTTTGTATTTTTATCAGTAATCTAATATTCTTTCTACTATGTTGATGGATCCTGTTTTTTCCATTCAGTAGTTATCGTTAGATGTAAATTGATTACGGGTTAATTTTCTTTCGGGGTTATGGTTTAGATCTATTTCTATTAGAGCGAATAGGGGAGTTTTAATCGATTTACAACTATGATTTGGCATATGGTTGGGGTACTCGTATCAAAGAGTTTTAATGTTAAGTTTTTCTGCATTCTTTGAACGTTTGACGCCGTAATTCACGAAGTTTCTCGTTTAGAAGCTTTTACAGAAGCGTTGGATTATCGAAAATTTAATCTTTATTTATTAGATTCTCATTACGCTTGAGGAGTTTGGGAGTAAACAACATATACTCTGGATGGTGATTTTTGGGAAATTAAACATTACTTAAATTAGGATCGATTTTCCCTTATTATTTATGACTTGAACACATTATTAATTTATAGAAATTTTACTTCCAATATTTCTTTAAGTACATAGCAACAATTTAGATGACATCGCTTTCCCAGTACCCTTCCCAAATTGATCCTAAGATAAACTTGTGTTGATATTAATAGTTAAGAGTGCCCACTGGACTACTCGGTGTGGTGATTTTGAGCCGTGTATAAAGATAATTTAGATCGAATTTATGAGAAGTCTGGTGACGACGAAACAGCCAAAAGACTATTTCCCCTTCACCCTTTTTCCCCTATACGGAATGATATTGACGTTTCAGCTACTGCGTTCATCACGCCGGAGCCTTCACGGGCACGAAATCATTGGCGATAATACACGCACTTACACGATTTACGATAGTATATTTGATTTTAATAGCTTGCGATATGTGTCGGCTGTGGGCCGGAAAAATTGCTAAAGAAGCATTGACGGAAAAATTCTGTTTCATTTATAGAAATATATATTTGCATTATAATACATCATAATGGTTCATCAACTTCGTGCATATCATATCATAATTTCCTCTCCCCACGCCGAAATCCAAGCAGAGCTCATTCGAAGTTGCGAGGATACGACGTGGAGAGAGTATCGAACAATCTCTCACTCACATCAAATTAGAGAGTTTCACTAGTAAACTGGTTTCAGGTAAAACTGAGTTTCAGATTCGAAAAAACTGATTCTGGTTAAAAAACGATTAAAATTGTGTAAAAATGAATCGGTATATATACCTATTGTACGATCCTAACTTTGCGTGTTATTTTTGATTTAGTAAAACAAAATTTGACCTTGTGATTTTCTAGAATATTCTATTCTTAATTTTTATTATTTTGAAATTTTATTTGACAATTTTTCTTTTGAATTTTTAATTGAATTATTTTCTTATTCGAATCATTTGATTTTTATTTCATTTTCATGATATTTCGCAATTTTTGTTAAATTATCAGACTTCGGTCAAATTTTTGGGTTTTCGTGTTATGTTTAAGTTTATTTCGTGCTGATCTTGTTGCACTTTGTTATTATTTTAATTTATTTTTGTATTTATAATTTTATATTTAATTATTCTCTTTCTCGCATTTTGGTAGGGTTAATTGGTGTTTTAATAGGTTTGAGTTTAAATCTGCATGTTATGTTTGCATGTGTGTTACCGATTCATTTAAACACTTTACAAGGCCGTCTGTGTTCTGGCCCAACTGTTGGGCCACAACGTAAACGGCCTTGAAGAATGTTTAAATGGATCAGAAACACACACGCAAATACAACATGCAATTTAAATAAACCTACTGAAACACCAATTAAACCATATAAAATCTGAGAAATAAAAGAATTAAATATAAAAATAAATTAAAATATTAACAAAATGCACCAAGATTCGCACGATACCTATACAAATATAACAAGAAAACACAACAAATTCGACGAAATTGAAAAAATCAATTAAAGTTCATTAAAATGAAATTTAAATCGAAAATTTTGAATTAGTAATAATTCAATAAAAATTCGAAATAAAAAATTATAAAAATAAATCGAAAAATAATAAAAATAAATAATAGAATTTGCTAGAAAATAACAAGGTCGAATTTTGTTTTACTGCATCAAATTTTACACGTCATAAAATTAGGTATATATACTGATCCATTTTCACATTTAACTTAACCATTTTTCAAACCATTTTGAAAATTTAACCATTTTGAAAATCGTTAAAACCGTTTCGAAGTTTAACTATTTTTAGCACCATTTTGAAAATTGTTTTGAAAATCTAAACTGTTTGAAATTATTGTGAAAATCCGAATTTTTAGGTGAGAAATATTTGGTTGGAGCCCTCTTTCCACGTCACGTTCATAGCATCTCTGTAGAGCTCTGCTTGACGGCGACGTGGGGAGAGAGGCATTTATGCTTTCTGTTATGATATTTTATGCTATTGTTTGAAAATATTTGGAATGGTTATGAAGGGTAATTCTGTTATTTTGTCCTAATTAATAAATATTATTAATATACATGAATTGTTTGATATATATTTTTCATAAACTAAATTGAAATGTCGAAATTTTCCGGCCCACAGCCGACACATCACGCAAGATAGTAAAATCAACATAGTGCAGATGCATGTAAGAGCGTGGAAAATCGCCAATGATATGCACCCGTGAAGACTCGGCGTTGAGAAACGCAGGGGTCGTAACGTCAATATTATCCCTATAGCTGAAGCGAGAAATAAGGGAGAAGTCTCCGACTCCTTCCTCGTTTCTCACTTCTGTAAAATCGACCAAAAATTATGTTACACACGGCTCAAAATCATCACATCGAGTAGTCCAGTGGGCACTCAGTAAATATAATATAAACACAAAATGCGCCTAAGGTCTATTAAAGGGAAAGGGTACGGGATAAATTAAATTGAAATTCGTTGATATAACTGATTCCGGGTTAATGTTTGAAATCATTAAACTTATTACTAAAAGAAAATTAAATTCTTATAAATTAGACAAACCTATTACTAACGTAAATTAATTTCATAAGTTGAATTAAATGAAGTAAAACTTATTGCTAGAAGTAAATTAACTAATATTTTGGAGTAAATTAGCTAAACTTTATTGTTAAAGGTAAATTAAATGGTGTAATTATAAACGTATGAATTGTTTAAATTATTAAATCATATTTCTAAAGGTAAATTAAACAATCTCATTTCTAAAAGTGAATTAAAGTAGTTCTCTAAAAGTAAATTAATAAAACTTATTTCTAAAGGTAAATTAGATCAATCAAACGTTTCATTTAACAGTAAATTGAATGAATAAATCTTGAATCTACAAGTAAATTAAACTAATAAATCTTATTCCTAAATGTAAATTGAATTGATAAATTATATTACTAGATGTAACTTAAACTTATGGTTGAGATAGATTAGGTGAAACGCATTACTAAAGTAAATCAATGCATATTGTGAAACAAGTTAAGTAAAACTAAAAGTGAATTAAATACGTAGCTGAATTAAATTAGTTGAAATTACCGGTGAATTAATCGAAACCATTGAGTAAAGTAGTCATGGGTTAAAATAAACTAATCCTCTGAATTAGCATAAGGTAATTCAATTTCTAAAGGTAAGGCAACTATAGATAAAACTAAGCAAGCCACTGATTCAATTAATGTAAGCGAATTTGATAACAGCAAAATAAATTATAGAATAAGAATCTATTAATTTGAAATAAAACTCAACCCACGGATAAGTTATTGAGTGAAGCTGAACTAATGAAAAGTATAAGGATAGAATGACATAAATATAAATCGACCCATCATTCAAAGGTAAACACATAAATAAATTGCTGAGAAGGGATTAATGTAGCTAAACCGATCAACACGAAATTCATAAGATCGTTGACGTAAGAGAAAGCTAGCAGTATAATACTATCCAAAGAAATTTGAAAGACCTGATCATAATAATGCCTCACACCCGTAAAGTTCACAAAACCTGCATCACTCAAATACTTAATGAAATTGTCCAACTACAAATTCACATTAAACTCTAGCGAAATTGACTAACAGTATAAAAAAGCCCAATGCGAAATTCTAAGCGAAAAGTTAATAGCGTAAGATGAGAATCCAAGATAATCCTCCTTCGAGACGATCAAGAAATGTTCAGAATACATAAGAAATCAAAGACACTGTTTTTTCTAAATGTAAGACCAATAAAATATTTAAATATGAATACCAGATGATCTAAAATATTGCCAAATTTGCCTCACCGCCGACGCACGACCATAAGTAGATCACGATATAATAACACAGACAGTAGTTAATTAAGAACCAAATACCGAATTAGTAAACAACGACGGAAATCGAAGTCCAAATCTTATAGTAATGCCACTCGAGAATTAGAAAAATTCCGCGACAATAAACGTACCCGGATAAGACAGAGCCGAAGTCAAATGTCACTAACCATTCGCATTAGAAGAGTAGACCCTACGCAGTAAATAACCTAGGCGAAGGCCAGTTAGGTATGTAGACAATTCGAACACAAACGGAGTAGAAACGGAACCCCAAGCTAAGGTAAATCTTACCAAGGTTGTCGTGATGTCGATGTCATTCACCAGTAAATAACCAAATCGATAAAACACTCACTACGATATAGACACGCTAAAGCTCCCTGCTATCGCCTATCTACTATCGAATTTTGGCAAAGCGGTAAATATAATCGCGTGCAACGTCAAACTCGTAGAACGTAAAACAATTTTAACTGATATTAGAGGTATTTAATAGGTATTGACCCCACCCCGGATAATGGTAACTTGCTACCTATTCAAAAAAATCATGAATAATAGTTATTACATTAGGTATCCGGATTTCTAATGAAATTTAAATAATAGCACACCCATACGCGCGGCAAACTTGGTTTGACGACCATAATACCGGTGATTGTAGGTACAGACCCCTCATTATAAATATGCAGGTAGAGTATTCTAACGCCTCCGCAATTAGGGCACCACTAAAATAGAATGCGTGATGAAGACGTGGTAATTACATAGCCCAGAGACGCACCACCCATTAAATCCACGAAAAGTGGTACGGATAGTTAGCAGTCAATAAGTTTACCTGTGTAGACCCAATGATAATAACAACCTGGTCGATAGTGAGTTAGTAGCATCGAAGTGAAATGTTCAATGAATTTTGTCATTCCCATATGCCAAAAGATTTGGTGTGTTTTCCAGAATATGCGCTCGAATGGACCAACAAACCCGAATGCCCGACGAACAATGCCGGAAGGACTCACACCAACCCCAGAATTGTTCAACAAGATCGACAGCGGTGGCCGTAACCCACCATCTGGAGGTCGGCCTACAAACAGCGACATGCGGACCTCCGGACAACAATTACCGGCCGCGGAAACGTACATGAATGCGCGAGAACTCCTCACCCAATGGGAACGGGTGCAGGAAAAGTGACCGTACGGTGGGTCAAGGCGAGATGACTAAGCCAACGCAAGATGACATCCTCAGCCGGGCGAATCGCAGAAGCATACCCACCTCGCCAGCCGAGATAAACCCACGCCCTACCCGTGTCCTCCGAAAAGAGCCGCAAGGAAGTCCTTTCCGAAAAAGATAAGAACTCCAGAGACCCCTAACAATTAATATGAACTAGTATGAATGTTTGTTTTAGTGACAATAGAAATGTTCTTACCTTGTCTGCGTTTGATCATTTTTAGAGAATATTCGTTTTCAATCGTACGTTTGCGATAAGGATAAAAATAACTTAATAAATTATTAACGTTAAAGTAAGCAACTTATCATTATAGTTATGGCACAACCCAAACATTCACAAGCGGAATAGATCGCGCGCCGGAGCACAAACTGCGATCTCCGTCCATCAAATACTCCAACTGACCAAGAGAGGTCCAACAATCAAAGCGACTGGGCGGACCCGAAAAGAGTGCAAATTTATACCTACCGAAATATCTGCAGCACAGAAGGTTGACCGAGAGCGACAGCCAATCAGAGCCTGCGCATCCAGATAACGAGGAATAGAAAGGCCCTAGCTGTTTGCCGGGGGAAGCGGTCACCATACGCCGCTCATATTCCCCCGACCCAGAGGGTGCAGAAGGACCCCCAACCAGTAGAGCAGGCCTCAACTCACTAATATCGTCGGCCGGGACGCAGAGAACGTACTCGACGCCGAGCTGCTCAGCAATCAAAACCGTCTCGTTAACTGTTGATAATTCACATCTCGTATAATTAATAAATAATATTTGCTTACGGTTACAGTACTTCTTAAAAGGTGCTACGCGTAGATGTATCATAGAGTACCCGCATCGCAACTTTTAAAGTCATCTCTCCACCATTGCGATCGCGAAAACTTCCACAGGGACAGAGCCTAAGCGAGCACAAAGTCTTACCTACGAAAAAAGAACCCGAGGGTTGTACCAGAGACACATATAGTACTAGCACATGGTACTCAATTTTGCGGGCAATCCACCACTTGAACACATTACCAACGTGCCATAAGCAACGGTAGCCAGAGAGCGACAAGATATTATTGTGGCGTTACCAGGGTCACCATGAGGATAAGCAAGAATATGAAACCATAACACCACCAAATACAATTGAAGGCTCAGACCAGATTTGATGATCATTACTGTACAAAACACAAGAGGCAAACAACTGATATAGAAATTAATATATAAAGATATACAAGATTCAACGTCAAAGCATTCACATCCATCCATAACGACGACACAACCCCTATAGATAAGTACAACGATACTCACAAGACAATAACAACAACACATAATTAAAAGAAGACAAGCGGATAAAATGAAGGGTAACTAAGATAACGATACTAACGAGGGAAAGCAATGACCAAGTAGAGAAAGCAACGATATAGAATAAAATAGACGAGGTGAAAATATGTATTTGAAAAATAGAAGCAAAATATATAGACTAGAATATGTGAATTTAGTAATTAGATTAGATAAATTAAAGTATTTAAAATATTAGATGACCACCAAAAATATAAGAACTAAGGGTATATCCTAAACAATACAGAACGATAACCTAGAGGAACTATCAACAACAAAAATTAATAAACGAGCTAAAGAGATATATCATCAACCGAATTTCAAACCTGTACTCCCGACGACGGGATTGCATATTAATAAATTGATCGATATTGAAAGACCGTAACACCGAAAGAATATATGAAATTCTATCCATGAGATTAGAAGAAACCAATTGGAAAATCTGGAACAAGTAATGAAAAAGTCAAAAACATTGAAGACGAGATGCAACAACAATGAAGGAGCAAGACTAAGGCTAGTGCAGAATGGTAATGCGGCAAAAGCAGAGGAAGCACGAGTAATGGTGATACCTTGCGACACCTGAGTTTGTCATGGATGCGCACAAGAGTCGCACTGTATGTTATGCCAGCGAAAATAAAGGAAAAGACTAACGGTACTTTCCATGAATTGTTATGATGGAAATGAAATAAATGTGTATAATGCATTACTGAATATTATAGAGATAAGACAAATACTAAAGAAATATCAGTGTTTGTAAATAATAAAACCACACGACACGATAAATAAAGGTAATAGACCAAATACATGAAGCCGAATTATGGAAATAATAAAACACATGCACAGGAGACACAAAAGATTGGACGGAAAAATTCGACAACCGACGCTCTAGTGTAATATATCTTTTGTTTTATTGATATTATTGTTTTATTGATATTATATTGGAGATAGAGACAGGAAAAAATGGTTAACCTAGAGCTATCTAAGAATAGATACGCTCACCCAGAGGGAAAATCCTGATCAACCGACTGAAAGGAACTGGTAGGCCAAGTCGCGTATGTCAGCAAGTAACCGCGAGAGTTGATCACCCTCTTGGGAGCCTTGCGATGCGATTTACCACAAATTTTGAAAGGGGGGTGAAAGATAGAGCGAAGCTGAGAGAAGAATGCGCACGGAAATTAATAGTTTGATTAAAGTACCTAGAGATTAACTTCTTTTTTCCCTAGCTGCGTGGTGAGGCACCAAGAGACAGTACGGCTGCGTGCTCAGGTTGTTATCACAGGCACTGATGGCGCCGAGCCGTCTCGATAAAAAACCCGGATCACACACCGAGTATCGAACGATTTTTTTTTCGCGGGAGGAACTCGGATAACAACACCGGATCCCCACACCCGAGTATCGGGCCAAAACGGTAGGTGAGATGTGACTAACCGATAAAATGGTTCATACTCAAAATGTCCTACTAAAGCAGATGAGGAGCGCTGAGATGGAGCGCGAGAAATCTGATGAAAGGAGCGGGCAAGAAGATTTGATAGGTTTATTTTCCGCTCCCACTTTTAATCTCTTCCTTTTCTTTCACTATTGGGAAATCAGTAACCGCTATTGGAACTTGATTGAACGTCTAAGGCATTCCATACTTTTATATTCTCACGAGGTACACAACCCGGATACCACAACCGAGTACCGAGGAATTTTTTTTATGCCCAAGCGAGGAGTTTTGGTACAATAACCCGATCCCACAACCGAGACCAATATCCGAATGGCGCGTGAGTAAAGCGTAACCGGAAAGAAGCGCGGCAAAAGACGCCATGGGCTTGAAGTCAGATGTGAAGGCCCAAACTACCAGAAGTCACTGATAGCTCAAAGTCCGGTGAAACCAATGAGAGAAATTATGAAATAAACGAATACGAATTATGAGTAAAGATAAATTATAAATATGATTAATGATCAGTACTAGATCCATAAATGCCGGATGATCATGAATTAAGTATTAGAGGCATTAGAGTGCCGGAGTAATTAAGAAACAAGATACTATAGGCCATAGAGTGCCGGATGATCAGTGATTAGATATTAAGCCATGAGAGTGCCAGACGATTTGATTAGATATTAGAGCCATAGAGTGCCAGACGACTTGATTATGAAGTATGAGGCCATAAGTGGCGGATAATTACGATCAGATACTAGAGGCTAGAGGCCGGAGATCATGATTAGATATTAGAGGCCATAGAGTGCCAGAGAAGGGGGGAAAAAAATTGAATGAGTAAGGATGAAATATATTATGGATAGAATATTAAGGTCACCAGATGACCAGTAAAGAATTAAAAGCCCGAAGGCCGAAGAGCAATACGCAATATGAGAGGCATAGAGCGCCAGCGATTGAGGATTACGTACGAATTTTGGGAGACATAGGAAAAATAATTAATGGACAATGAATGAGATTATGAGTATGATGATTTTATATATTGATATTATTGGATATATATTGATACCATATAGATACACTGATAAGACTATGATAGATAATTGATACCGAGATTTAGATAGATAATTATTACGAGGTATAGATATTTAAAATAGACTTAAAATGAGGGGGTAGTCGGATAAAGAGCACCACGACAAATGCGAACAAGGATGATAGCATATATATATTGGTAAATGGAGGAGAAAGTTAGTATATGAGTAATAGAAATTGGAGTGTTATTTATTTTTAGATCGATAGTCACAAGCAAATCCAAAGTCAAGTGCAAAGCAAACAAAGGAGAAATTTCAGAGCAAACGACAAAGCAAGTGAATAACAAAGGAACTGAATAAAGAGCAAAGAATTGAATAAACGCCAGAGTAGTACAACAGCATAAGCAACCAGAAGTTTCCAAAGCAACCCCAACAGCAAGAGAAGAGAACGAGAAAACCAGTCAATAAAACGAATAAATCGTAACATTGAATAGCATCAGCAAACCACACGAGAAGCAAAGCAAGAGAATAGAGAAAAAAGTTTATTAAATAGCGGAAGAAGAAAAAAGTTCGCAACGGTAGAAGTGTCAACCGGAGTATCAATCTACAGCAGCGCAGGAACCGGCACAGATAGTGGATTAACGACAGTTGAATTCAACAGTAGCGAAGAAAACGAAATAAACGATATGAAAACCGGTTGCCAATAATAAAGCAGAGAACAGGAAAGAGAGATTAAAAAACTTAACATTAACTCAAACATGGCAAATGTCCATAAATTTCCAACACGATTCAACTCGATCCAAACATGATGATAATAACAACAAGCAATAGTAGGAGATTCAGAGAAAAGTTAGAGGAGAACCGTTTGAACGGCAGCCTCACAAATTGAACATTCAATAAACTGAATTCGGATGTAAAATATCGTCCTGACCCAATCAAAAGTAAAAGAGCGACTACCCTTTGTATGAAGGAGCGCACAAGATGTAATTCGTGGAAGAAGAGAGACGCAACAAAATGACAACATGACAGAGATTAAAGAGTTTCTTTAATAAAGATAATTCGGAATAGAGAAAAAGGGGAATAGAAGATATACGACTTCTACATCAAACAAGAGACCAGACGAATCAATGCAGTGTACGCATGCAATTAAAGAAATTGTGTAAAGAACTTCGAGAAGCAGATTTGCCCGAAGACAGAAATGGTAGACTCTTCATAAAGGAATTAAAAGAGAAGACAACAGCCAACCTTGGATGCTTGGCACCAGAAACATTAAGATAAAGCAGTAGCACGCATAGATAAGCCCATCTAGGACTGGATATCAGAGTGGCAGCTTGGCCAGAACCAAAAACATCAACAGTCAATGCAACAACCCAAAAAACAAACATCCAGCTATGAATCAATTCATTCCAAGAGCAGCAGACTGTTTCAAGCACCAGTAACGAGAATCGAAGATAAAGGTAATAACCAAGTAAGATAATAATAAATTTCAGAACAATCCAAAGGCATGAAAAATGGCTCCACATTCAAAGAATGGACATCGATCAGAAAATTGTTTCCGAACATACAAGTCAAAATGTGGTAAGACGAGGACATACTGAGAGAATATGTCAACAACTTTAACAGCAAAAGCGGGCTATAATTGGTGGGTTCAACAAGGGCACATGTCGCAAGGCGATTGCAAGCATAAGAGGAGAAGTCAAACCAATCAAGACCAAACAATAATCCTACAAGAAATCCAAAATTAAACCGTTGATACAAGAAAATAGAAATGTTTAGGGAAACTTTACAGACGAATGCCCATTCGGAAATTAAAAGAGATGATGCACAGATGCCCGCCAATATACAAGGCCAACAACGAAATCCAACGTAATGAGAAGCAATGAGGAGATTCAAGAGCTGCGAACCAAAGAATATCAAGAACAACAACAAGCTGAGGCAAAGACTACAAACAGAGGAAGCCAGGAAATCCAGCAAAGATGGGAAAATCGAAAAACAAACCCCGAAAGAAGTCAAATGATAGAAGAAATTCAATGAATTCACACTGCGGAGCAGTGTTTGAGAACGAAGGGAGGATAGGATAACCTAACGAGAAAGACCAGTAATTGAATGACGAGGAAATAGTGCCATCAAAGAATTAACAGAGGGGAAAACAGAGACGTCGACAACTAAAAGAAAAGACAACTGAGAAATCAGACGAACCAGAAACGCAAGAGATTAAACAAGTAGAGATGATGATAATGGAGATCAAAACGAGGAAACACTAATGTACGAGATAGATGAACTCGAAAAAGAAATTATGACACAAAAGACAGAGAGTACACTCGAGAAAATAAAGCAAGAGGAAGCTTTAGAACAAGAGGAGGATCAGTTAAAAGAAAAGAAGCAATCGAAACAAGAGAAAGCGAACTAAGAAGAAGGCACTAATTTAAAAATAGAGAGCATTGAAACATTTAAAACAAGAGCAACATTAGATCAAAATAGAAGTGATGGAAAAGAAAGCGCTATCCAGAAATGAAAGAGCCCAGAATTAAAACCGCAAAAAGAGAGCAGACATCAACGTCACGAAGGAAAAGAAAGATACGAACCATAATAACAAAAAATCGAATCAGAGGATACTGCTACAAAAAATAGAAACAAGAATCAGAAAAGAACCAGGATGAAGCCAATCGAGAAAAGAAAGAGATATGGTTCAACCAAGGACCAACAAAGATAAGAAAGAGAGGACACCACATACAATACTGCTGAAAGACGAATACCAGACGAACAAAACAGATAAGACGACAGTGAATAAGCCAGTCTGGGTGAGGAAAATTCAATCGCGAAGAAAAACCATATCAAATGATCAAATCCGATTAGAGGAAA